>JACXGM010002615.1:0-32106 GCA_016801145.1 Umbra pygmaea | reverse complement strand
GACTTCTTGAGTCTCCTCAGGAAGTATAGACGCTTTTGGGCAGTTTTTGTTCCCGAGGTTGTCTGATGGGAACATGTGAGGTCGTCACTGATGAACACACCGAGGAACTTGAACTCTGGAACTCTCTCGACTGTAGCTCCATCGATGTGTATGGGGGCAAGACCCTCCCTCTGCCGTTTCCTAAAGTCCACTATCATCTCCTTAGTCTTGCTGACGTTGAGAGAGAGGTTGTTGCTCTGGCACCAGGTAAATGCTAATAAGAACAAATAGGAGTGATTTGTAAATATTCTTTGGCTTTTATTTAAACAAATACATGTATAAAGACAAGTTATTTGAAGGTTTACCTAATCAACTGCATAGTTTTTTAAGGTAAATATTTATTTACAATTCTGTGAGGCAATCCTGTAAATCATAGTATATAAGGAACCTCCAAAAAAAGGCCTAGACATTTTTGAGAGCAAGGATGGGCTAATTTGCCAACATAATTCAACACTTTAAGAACAACATTCCTCAAAAATAAATCAGTAGGATTTTGGGCATTTCCCCTTCTACAGTGCACAATATAATTAAAAGGGTCAAGGAATCCGGTCAAATCTTGGGGTGTAAAGGGCAAGGCAGAAAATCACTTCTGAATATGCGTGATCTCCGATCCTTCAGGATGTCACTGTCTGAAAAACCGTCATGAGTGTGTAGTAGATATCCTGACATGGACTCGGGATTACTTTGGTAAACCTTTGTCAGTCAAAACCATTCGCTAAACTTAACCAACTTGTGTCTTCAGTGCCTAAAGGCTTAGTAAATGTTATTAAATTGAATTGTGATATTACACAGTGGTAAACAGTCGACTGTCCAAAATTGTTTGGCATGTGTTGCAGTTGTCAGATTTGAAATGAGTATATTTACAAATATAAATTAAATTCACAATGTTGCTTAATAAAATAATGGATTTTCAATATAATACAGGTGAATAGATTTTTTTTCAAATTACAGTTTTTGTTTGTTAGTTTAGCATCCATAATATCACAACTCTTTCAGAGTTGGAGTTTTAAAACTTTTGACCAGTAGTGTATATGATATACAGATATATGAAATGTGCCAACAGCCACTGTCAATATAGGCAGAAATGACAAATACAAAAAATATCCTTACAAAGTACTTTATTATAAAAATAGTATACATTCCTTAATTTGTAAACATGAATTCGGCAATACAAAATAATATTAGTCACTGCGATCAAATAAATAAATATTTATTATAGCATCTAAAAAATTATATCAGAACATCTAGTCATGGCTAGATCAACTGAATCCTGTCAACCTAAGAACCAATTTGTGGGCCATTTGGATGACACATGATGACACAAATCATTGGTTAAATCCATTGAGAGTAGTCAGTAATTTTGAATGTTCCAGGTCAGAGTGCCCACAGAGCTGCCGAAATATTCTCCCTTAAACAGGTATCTGTCCTTGTCTGTGTTCTGCGTGGTATGTGTGTTCTAGTCTCAGTTTGTGTTTGTCCATACAGCCATTCCATGGGGTCCCTCCCCACACACTCCATATCCATTCCCAAGATGGTTGACAGCTGCTCAGGGCTTTCGCCTTTAGTGGTGATGGGACTGGTGGTTATTTTCCAGATGGCCCGGGCGGTCTCTTGAGGAAGCGAGGCTACCACAGAATGCTTTATCTGGGGTTTGGAGATATGCCGAGGTCTGCCTGCCCTATGAATTCTTACTGGTCCAGAACTAGTAGGTGCCACTGGTCTGGCCAGGGCCTGGATACTGACAATATACTCCTCCAGGGACTGGGAGCACTGGGTTGGAGGCTGGTCCTGGGCTAGATGGACCGGGTGGGCCGTCAAAGAGTCTTCAAAGGTCTCGGTTATGGTGGGCAGGAGAGGCAGGGCCAAAAGCAACTGCCGACGCTTCATACTACTCAGGAGAGAGAGACAGGAGAGTTAGAGATCTATGTAAGCTGATTAATGGATTAGGAGGATATGATAGTGTCATCTAGTCACGAGTCACACGTGTGACTATTTCCTTAACATTAACCATTACTATCCAAATTACCAATATATCTAATGTTGAAAAGGAATATACATGTTTGGGTATTTCCTCTAGTTTTATTTGGGGGACGCAAACCTTGATTTTTAAATGTGTGTGGTTGTCAATGTTATTCAAAAAACAATATTAATATTTTACACTATTGATTGATACACTGCTAAGTGTAAATCTCACAAAATATGTGCTCATATACATTATTCAAAAAAACATTCTACAAAATATAAAACCAGATTAATTTACTATTTAAAAGGAATATATTTGTCCAGTCACATCACATCCTGAAATTACAGTGCTAGCTGAAGATATAAGCAGTGTTATCTGAGATGAGCTCACCTGTGATGAATTTCAGTTTTCAGTCAAATCCAGATTGCTAAGAACAGCCTGAATGAAAGGTAGCTTATCCACGTAGCGATTTTGTGACCGGCCGAATGAGTGTGTGTGTGAGGGAAAGCAGGAGTCAAAGTGTTTTATACAGACACTAGGGGGAGGAGCTAACCAAGACTGAGATGGTTAAATTGACCACACTTACTGTGTGTTTATATGTGATATGTGGGCATGAGTGTGCATATGATAAAATGTTGTATGATCATAGTTGTTGTGTGTGTGTGGGGGGGAGGGGGGGTTGTTTGACAAAAGTGAGGCTGTGGAAACATTTGCACACACACAGATTTACCCAACAAGCATCTGAGTTTTCCTACAACTAACCACAACTAGATAAATACCTTTGATTATATGAGACATATTGTCTGACTCACATACACTACTACAGAGCAAATCAGCCATAATGCTAAGCCTATTATATTTTATTGTTTTCATATTTACATTTCTCTTATTTTGCAAGTGTTCTTAGTGTAACCGTCTTGCTCAAGTACAAAACAACAGATTATTCATCTTGTATGCTCAGGGATTCAACAGCAACTTCTCATTGGACCTGGTACTCCATAAATTTTAGAGAATGTGTGTGTGATTCTGATCCAAAACATACTAGAATTCCAATGTTCAAAGTCTAACTTGCTTTTAGTATTCTTAGAGAGCAGTATGTATCGACTACTGTGAGTTCTCTTACAAGGTTGTCTCTGCTGTCAATATCATTATAAATTCAGTTTAAGTTTATAACACTAAAAAAGGGACAATTTCCTCCGTAAAAACACTGAATGTTAGTTCAGAAAGTTTAGTTTCCGGTTAGGAAAGAGGTGGGAAAGCAGACCCTGATAAACATGGGTCATGTTTGCAAGTTACTGAAAGAAAATTAACACATAACAATTGAAAGGATCATCTGGATTAAATAAAATAATGTTCTGTTAATTACAGTTTTTTGTATGGTTAAATATAGTTAATGCATCCTTAGCAACCTCCAAAAAAAATATTTTGACCCTGATGGATTGGTCAAAACACCACCAACCTCCAACTGACTGAATGAAACCCAAATTCCACAAAGTATATGGTATATGTGCCTACGTGTGTTTAAAACATATCTTTGAGCATGTACGTGTCCTACAGCAGCACAAGGCTGGCCTGACTCATGACTGAGGCTCCCCCAGACATGACCTCAGTTATTGTCTGATAGGGTGTTTCAGACTTTCCCAGTTTCCCCTAGATGAGAGGATGAAATGTGCAATTACTGGTTGTGTCTGGCCCTGCACGTACAACTGACTCTTAGGCCAGAATGGCCACCGTCCAGTGGAATATTTGTTCTGGTACAAGAATAGCCAGGATTGTTATTACAGTGACTTACCGTACCATTATTATGTGTGTGTTTATGTGTAGGAGGAGGGGGTGCTGGTCATTGAGTTGAACATATACTGGGGTTTGCAGCAACCAATCAGACTGCAGATGCTTGATGACAATGAGAGATTCTACTTCATGGGAGTTAACAGGTATACATTAACACACACACAAAATATCACAAAGTAAAGACTAAAAGAAATGCACCATTCCTTTAAAGATGTTTAAATACTTCAAGAAATGCAGATTTATTGCAGAATCACCCCTCCCTCCTTACCTATATGAACAGTAATTCATAAAAACAAAATGTTGGCCAATAGTCCATCTTACCTTAACAAGCTGAAATTCCGCCACTGATTTTAAACAGCTCTTACACAAAAAAATCTGAAAGTTCTCCCTCCAGATCTAAGGACATACCATAAGCTTTCCCTTTCCCTCTACATTAGTGGGTAAATGTATAATAGACTCAAGGTCAGCATATAGGAGAACTTTATTATGTTCTGAAGGGTTTGAGTTACTCCCAAAAAGTGAACTGCATTGGAAGCCACTAGGTCTTTTTGAGTGCCAATCGGTAATGTGAAATATTTGTTCATGTAGGAATGACAAATCCCAGGTTCTTCCAACTCAGACAGAATCTAACAACAACATCCTTAAAAGAACCTGATCCTTACTTGACCAGTAAGTACACACACAAACACAGACATATATGCACACACAGACACGCACAAGCAGACACGTGTATTCCTGCTCTATAATCATCTTATCCTGTCTAAACTGTAATTTAATCAACAGGATATGCCAGCATGCTATAGCACGTGCAGGCAAACACAGACACCTGAGCGATAACATGTGACCCTTCAGCTTGAAATAGAAATGACCACACGTAGAGATCAGAGCCAGGTTTCCTAGCAACTGTTTTAAAAATCCACCTTTCCACCAAAGCCTGAAACATAGCATGTGTTTTCCAAAACCCTATACATATAGCATTCTCAATGATTGTATTTTACAGCATGTGACAATAAAGGATAAGCTTTTGGCAGTTACTAACATTTAAAGTGTACAATGATATAAGGATGTAACCATTGGACATATGGTTATAATCTTCACTTCAACATTATTGACAGGAAATAAACAAATTCAAAAAATTACAGTAAAAGGCTATAGTTTTTGATTATTTATAATAATAGTAATGTAGCTATTTCTTGTAGCTTGTAGCTGTATCTTAGATCAGCTGTGAGGAATGTTTGCCAACTCGTCTTTTCACATTTTCAACTGCTTTCTTACCTGTACGGCCCACTTCAAATCACCCCACAGCATTTCAAAAGGAATGACATCTGGACTTTGATTTTACTATATTGTTTTTGTTTCACTGTAATTTATAGCATTCCATTTTCTTTGTAGCTTTGTGTTTTGGATCATTGTCCTGTTTCAAGATTCATGTTCAGTTCAGCTTCAGCTTTTAACAGATGGCCTCACATTCTCTGGTAAACAATTAGCATTTCTCTCTATTTTAATTTTACAAAAATACCAGTGAATAAATTGTAATTTGTTTATTTTAGTTGTGTTTCATAGTTATTTTTCTCTCAATTGAAATCTTAAATTGGCCAATGACTGTGGTTTGAATTTAACACATTTATTACCTTGTGCAAATCTGTACTATTAAAAACAACGTACAACATAAAATAAATTGGGAAATTAGGCACAGCCCAAGAAATGACTGGTCAAAAATTATGAGCAGACATAAAATCAGGCAATACATACATGCACATAATGTGCATAATATTTTGTCCATTTAAAACATAAGTAAGCTGTCAAAATTGCATCACTTCAGGCAGCAGTGTTATAAGAGGCAGGTCACTTCCTGTTTGTCAAAGTTACACAATAGTTGGGAGGCATAGTGTCTTCAATCATATCTGGACATTTTTGAAGATGGGAAGAAGGAACCTTCCTTGACTTTGAGAAACAGCTCTAGTTTCAGGCTGCAGTCTGTGAGGAATCAGAACACTTCCTGTTTCAGTCAGCAGTGTGATAAGAAGCAGCCCTCTGAGCAATAAGGAAAATAGACAAAATTATCAGGTAAATGGAGTTCATATCTTAACAGTGAACTATAAAACAAATAGAAAGAGTAAAGAAAATATCAATCATGGTCACCAGTAAGATATGACCTCCAGTTACCTGATAATTTTGTCTTAATTAGGGACTTCTCAAAACTTGTGAACTCAACAAGTAACTAAAAAGTAACTAGAAAAGTAACTTTACCCAACGCTGACCACAAGGTAACACTTTCATACTGTTAATACAAACAGAGGTATGTTTACATGAACAAAAAAGTAATATTGAAATTTCTTCCTAACACTGACTTTAAAAATTTCAATTGTGCTGAAGAAAATTGAGAATTTATTATATATTACACCCATAGTGTGATACTGTTCCGTTTCCCCCAGTCCGAACGGTAATGCAAGCTCGGCGTCCCCAATTAAGATCCAGCAACCAGGGCTGCTATAAGAGTTTCGGATGAATGACAACAATGTCAAATTAACATTTGGTATTCCTCAAGGATTGGTTCTGGGCCCACTAACTCTTTTCACTGTATAAATTTTTTCTATATGTGTGTCTCCTTGTGTGTCTTTATACATGTTCTTTACAGACATCCGTGTTTACTCCAGCATTTGACCTCACAAACGTTTGAGGGAACAGCTTTATGACAACACTACAGGTCCTCAAACTGCTCAAAGTTCAGAGTTCGTAACAAACACACACAACAATACATGTCCTTTATCTGATGCTACACAAATTCAGAGTGAAACAGCCACACAGAGTAGATTCTTACATATTATTATATTTCTATATGTGTTGCCAGGTGGAGAATAGAGCAGATTGTGTTTGTCCTTTACATGGTCCATGGGTCTGGCGGTATGTGATTACAAGACATCATAATGTTATTCCATGTGTGTCAGTGGCCTGGTTCTGTGGGGTAAATGTGTGTGTTGCAGAGAGAACCCTGCTGAATGAACCAGGGTATCCTTTGGTGTACTGTGTTCTTCATGGACCTTGTGAGAAGATCTCCAGGATCTTTATTATGGAGATGGATCTAGGGGAGGAGGTCACACATGATGTGAGTCTACCCCAATCCCAAACTCTATTGTTTAGGAAGGTGGATTTGATGTGTTGGAGGTGTCCTTCCCTCTGTATTTGGACTTTTTACAATGTCCCAATGACATAATCAGCAGTATCTGCTATAATAATAGAATACTAATGTTAGACTTTCCTGTAAGGACAGGAATTTCAAAAACTGGGATAGTCTGTGTCAGGAAACCATCCTCCTGAGCTGTCTCCCTATCCCGTTTTGGTCCCCATTCCAGTTCCTGGTTTTCCCCTGCACTCCCTAATCACCAGTTCCAGTCCCAGTCATCACCTGCACCTGCTACTCGGCCACACCTGGGTTGATTGCCTTCCTCTCCCTTTATTAGGGAGTTGAAGTCAGTAAACCAACTGCCGGATTATTGTATAGCCACGTAAATATTCAACCATGTTTTTGTAGGAGCCACAGTGTTGACAGGAACATAGTTTTCAGTTCAAAATGTTATTCTCAGAAGTATATACTGATAGCATTATCATTGGGTCATCGTTATGTGGTTACATTCTATTTAATTTCAGGTCAATAGGACTCTCATACACTGTGCAGACTGGCTAATACGCATGTGAAACCATATATCATGATCTTGTTGCATCTTGCTTTAACTTTCTACATTTCAGTTTGGTCAACTTTTGCAGGAACAAACTGCAGAAATATTTGAGGGCTGCCTGTCATCAGTTCTAGACCACTCACTACACACACCTCTTCTTCACCGTTCATGGGTGCTCATTATTTTAGTTGTCAATTGCACACCAGTTCCATGCTAATACAACTGCAACAGTGTTGTTTGGTTGATTTGCTGTCTCTGGAAATGGAGACATAATGGAATCAGCAGACTAAAATTATTTTGGAGTGAAGTGTTCAGCGCTCAGTCCAAAAAGTTTCTGTGTTGAAGGTTGATGATCTTCCAGCTGGACAACAACCACAAACATGTCAATAGTCCAGATCTGAATCACATTTAAAATATATGTTAAATGCTGAAAACAATATTTGATTCGATGGCAGTCAGGAGAAAAAAAATTGAAGACTGCTCCTGAAAAGTGGCCATAAAATCTGGAAAGCTGCAGCAAGAAGTCTTGAACCATTCTGCTTTTTGACATGCCTATTTACAGGTTTGCACAGTGTCCTATTTAACTGAAGGTAAATTGAAAATAGAATGTAACCACATATAAATTACTTGGCTGTACTGGAATGAAAACAATGACATTTCTATGCAATATATTTTTATTCAATATAAATATTTATGAAGTGTCATTGTATTCCACTGCATCACTGTATATACACTCACTTAAAGGATTATTAGGAACACCATACTAATACTGTGTTTGACCCCCTTTTGCCTTCAGAACTGCCTTAATTCTACGTGGCATTGATTCAACAAGGTGCTGAAAGCATTCTTTTGAAATGTTGTCCCATATTTATAGGAGAGTATCTTGCTGTTGATGGAGATTTGTGGGATGCACATCCAGGGCATGAAGCTCCCGTTCCACCACATCCCAAAGATGCTCTATTGGGTTGAGGTCTGGTGAGGTCTGGGGCCATTTTAGTACAGTGAACTCATTGTCATGTTCAAGAAACCAATATGAAATTATTCGAGCTTTGTGACATGGTGCATTATCCTGCTGGAAGTAGCCGTCAGATGATGGGTACATGGTGGCCATAAAGGGATGGACATGGTCAGAAACAATGCTCAGGTAGGCCGTGGCATTTAAACGATGCCCAATTGGCACTAAGGGGCCTAAAGTGTGCCAAGAAAACATCCCCCAAACCATTACACCCCACCGCCAGTCTGTACAGTGGTAACAAGGCATGATGGATCCATGTTCTCATTCTGTTTATGCCAAATTCTGACTCTACCATCTGAATGTCTCAACAGAAATCGAGACTCATCAGACCAGGCAACATTTTTCCAGTCTTCAAATTGCGAATTGTAACCTCTTTTTCCTATTTGTAGGGGAGATGAGTGGTACCCGGTGGGGTCTTCTGCTGTTGTAGCCCATCCGCCTCAAGGTTGTGCGTGTTGTGGCTTCACAAATGCTTTGCTGCATACCTCCGTTGTAACGAGTGGTTATTTCAGTCAAAGTTGCTCTTCTATCAGCTTGAAGCAGTCGCCCCATTGTCCTCTGACCTCTAGCATCAACAAAGCATTTTTGCCCACAGGACTGCCGCATACTGGATGTTTTTCCTTTTTCACACCATTCTTTGTAAACCCTAGAAATGATTGTGCATGAAAATCCCAGTAACTGAGCAGATTGTGAAATACTCAGACTGGCCCGTCTAGCACCAACAACCATGCCACGCTCAAAATAGCTTAAATAGCCTTTCTTTCACATTCTCACATTTAGTTTTGAGTTCAGGAGATTGTCTTGACCAGGACCACACCCCTAAATGCATTGAAACAACTGCCATGTGATTGGGTGAGTAGATCATTGCATTAAGGAGAAATTGAACGGGTGTTCCTAATAATCCTTTAGGTGAGTTTAGTTGTCACATTATACTGTAGTTTGACCCAATTTTTCCTGTAACTACCGACAATTTATTTACTTTTTTAGGGATCAATACATTTTAAAAAATTGGAAAGTTTCAACTTTTAAGGTGTAAAAAAACATTTAAAACATTTTTAAACCTTGAATGCATTACACATTTGCAATTCTCAGAGCATCTCATATACACTGAACAAATATAAGACTTTGGTTTTGCCCCCATTTATCATGAGCTGCACTCGAAGAGCTAACACTTTTTCTGTGTACACGAAAGGCCAATTTTCCTCAAATATTGTTAAATCTGTGTTAGTGAGCACTTCTCCTTTGCCGAGATAATCCATCCACCTCACAGGTGTGGCATATCAAGATGCTGATTAGGCAGCATGATTATTGAGCTGGTTGGCCTTAGGCTGGCCACAATAAAAGGCCACTCTATAATGTGCAGCACAATGCCACAGATGTCGCAAGTTGAGGGAGTGAAACCACAAAAGGTGGATTCTTCACTACGACCAGCTCCGCAGCCTACTGAATTGTTTGTGATTCCTCCAATTGCGACCTGTTCAGACTGGGGCTTTGGTGTTCTGCACAGATGGGTCAGACAAGTCCCTAAGCTCTACAACAAGCCTCACCTTCTCCTGTCTGTAGCCCAACAGGATTGACCTCAGTGGCAGTTGAAGTGCATTCCTCCCAAAGAGGCCAACGCTGGAGAGGCTCCGTGGTAAGCCCAGCCACTTCCTAAAATAACTGTTGGCTTTTGAGTCCATCTTCTGCACAGAGGAGGTGGTGATCTCACACATCTTGAGAGGCCACATTAACCACTTATATAAGGTCAGTTGGTAGCAACAGATCTTGAATTTGCCTGAAGGATGGCTCTTGTCAATCCGAGTCAGACCTTTTGTGAGTTGTAACATTACTGTAATACATAATACGTAATTGCCATGTGTTTGTCTGACAAGTCGGCTGTATACATTTTTCAGAGGCTCTGGATGGGTTGTTCTGCCAGTGTTGGAATTTTTTCACAGTTTACTGTGAAAGAGATGTGGTTATTCCTGGCTCCTTTGCAGATGGACAGACTCCGGGACTTGAGGTTTTATCCTCATCCTGGCCCGACTAAGAAGTTATTCGAACCTCTTCATTAGCCGGCTGTTACAGGCAGCTGTTTGAAGAAGGGTGGCTAAATCATCCATGTAACTCTGCAGGATTGGCAGTCATTGGCCTGACTGTCCTCTCACCCCTCGTACCATTTGCTTCCCACAGATGAGAAAGATTTCAAAGGCTGCTGTGAAGAGAATGGGAGAGACTGAGCAACCCATTGCAATGCCTTACTCTAGGTGTTGCCAGCTTGTTGTTGCGTCTTGTGTTGTGGAACAAACAATGAAGCTGCTGAAGTAATTGGAAATGAGGTGCCGAATGCTGGGTGGTATGTGCAAGGCAAAGGTGATTAGGGCAAAGGTGATTAGCTGATAGGGAACAGAACCATAGCCATTCTCAAGTATAGCATCATCATTTAGTTACGCATCCTTTTATGGACTACGTCTAATTTCCCACACCTTGTTCACTTATTAACACGAAATCCAAGGGATCAATTGAGCATCACACGTGAGTGATTTTGCCCACCTGTTAGTGCATTTCATCCTTGGGAGGTGGATCAGTGCATCATGCCTCTTGTGTGTTATGGATGAGCCAGAACTTGTAGTTGCGCAGCACAGTGAGTATATATTTAATCTGTGGTAAGTAATCCGTGCTTTGTGCATGCATTTCGTGAATGATTTTGTTATTTGTTTGACACCCTCAAAATTAACAGCAGTTAGTGGCGGATTAAACAATTAATAGCATTTCTAATTCGGGTTTTGGGATTTTTATGTGAATCATCCACATCAATGATCAAACTATTATTGGAAGAGGTAATTATGCTTTTGAATAGTCAACGTCATAGACGTATGACAGTAATGTTTGGTGAGTTATGTAACTGTTTATCCATGTTACAGAGCCAGACTTTGCAGACAGCCCGCACATTCTCAAATCTACTCAAGTTTACGTGACGGCCTGCACATTCTCACATCACAACAGCGGCAATTTGTGGGTTCAACCCTTTTTTCTCAATAGCGACTTCAAAGTAATTTCACATGTGGTTCAACATTGTTATAAAACATATCCTGCAATTTTTATGATCTATAGCTTGAGGTTGACCCCTTAAGACACAGCCCCTCCTGGTTTGCATAATGAGTCAGAAATGTATACAGAAATATAAAAAAGACAGGCAGAAATAAATAGCTTTGAAGAAATAAATAGGATATAAAAATAAAAAGGAAGAAGAAAACAGACAAAAATATTATAACATGAACATAAATACATAGATTAAAAAAATAAGTAATTAATAAATAAAGTTGAAGATATAATGGACAATAAATAAATAAGGTAATTATTACAAAGGTGAATACATAAAGAAGCTAATTAAAAGATATATATACAATTATGCATGCTCAACTCAAAATCTCATTGTATATTTTAATTACTGCCTACATTTATTTAGTTACTGTATTTTTTTGTGCATTTAATCGTATGCTTATTTATTTTTTGAGCATTTACAGTGCCTTGCGAAAGTATTCGGCCCCCTTGAACTTTTCAACCTTTTGCCACATTTCAGGCTTCAAACATAAAGATATGAAACTGTGATTTTTTGTGAAGAATCAACAACAAGTGGGACACAATCATGAAGTGTAACGAAATTTATTGGGCCCGGTTCCCCAAAACGTTCTTATCGCTAAGTAGTTCTTAACCTATTCCTTAACCTCTCTCTTAACCTCATGGCACGGTTCCCGACACATTCGTACGCTAAGTATATCTTCTGTAAGTCACACTTTCGTAAGGTTGGCCTGGACCATTCGTAAGCTCTCTCTTAGCGTTGTTTGAGCTCAAGCTGCTAGTCGCTACTATGGAATGTTGACAATGTTGTGGCTCAACAATGATTTTATGGACATTTTAAGACTAATAATAAAATATGTTCGCAATGGATACAGGCCTATTTACGAAATTGACTTTATTTGGTATCAGAACTAATGTGGTAATCAGCCTAGGCTATTTCATAATGTCATTAAATCGTTTAAATTGGCAATCACTTTTGATAATTAAAGTCTGGCAAACAATTTGGCTCTAAATGGCTAAGATCTATAAACGGGTAAGCATGGTGGTGTCCAGTAAGCGACCAACTATGGCAGCGATCCAACATCCAACCTTGTATTGAAGCAAAGACGGCGCCGGCCGCGGAGCCATTTAGTCCTTGTCAATTGTTTTATTCGGCAAAACTTAAGCCCTTTTGAGATTATTTCTGACGTCCTGCCAGGTCCTCTGTGTGCCTGATCCGGAGGCAGCCTTGCTATGTCGCTCCGAAGCTCTTTTTTGTTGCTGTTGCACATGTTATTCCGAAAGCTGGAAAACAGTGTCACCTTGTGTCGTGCACCTCGTCCAGCAAAACTTCAAGTTCCTCTGACGAGAAGCTTGGTGCCTTTTTTTACGTTGTTTCCCCACCATATTCTCTATCTAACTCTCTCTCTGTGTTCATTGTAGATAGGTTGCTTTTTATTGTAAACATTAACCGATGGCAATCAAAACCACATTAAACAGAAGTAACTGAAGCTGCTTGCCAATCAATTCTGATTGTAAGTACCTTACCATTGATATAAAAGTGTATTACATCATTTTTAGAAGTCGTTAAACCCACGTCAAGAAGCGGGACAAGTGGCACAACGGGATGAGGAGGGTGGATGATTAGCGAGGGGAACCTGGTTCGTCTACCAGTCACAACATATTGTGTGAACACATTACTGACAATTTGATAATTGAATTAATAGTCTATATTTTATAGACTAGGTCTTTTGCAGACTCCATCAGGTTTTCTTACAGAATGGTCCTGTATTGGGCTCCATCCATCTTCCCATCAATTTTAGCCATCTTCCCTGTCCCTGCTGAAGAGAAGCAGGCCCAAACCATGATGCTGCCACCACCATGTTTGACAGTGGGGATGGTGTGTTCAAGGTGATGAGCTGTGTTGCTTTTACGCCAAACATAACGTTTTGCATTGTTGCCAAAAAGTTCGATTTTGGTTTCATCTGACCAGGGCACCTTCTTCCACATGTTTGGTGTGTCTCCCAGGTGGCTTGTGACAAAGTTTAAAGCACACTTTTTATGGATATCTTTCAGAAATGGCTTTCTTCTTGCCATTCTTCCATAAAGGCCAGATTTGTGCAGTATACGACTGATTGTTGTCCTATGGACAGACTCGCCCACCTCAGCTGTAGATCTCTGCAGTTCATCCAGAGTGATCATGGGCCTCTTGGCTGCATCTCTGTTCAGTCTTCTCCTTGTATGAGCTGAAAGTTTAGAGGGACGGCCGGGTCTTGGTAGATTTGCAGTGGTCTGATACTCCTTCCATTTCAATATTATCACTTGCACAGTGCTCCTTGGGATGTTTAAAGCTCGGGAAATCTTTCTGTATCCAAATCCGGCTTTGAACTTCTCCACAACATTATTTCGGACCTTCCTGGTGTGTTCCTTGTTCTTCATGATGCTCTCTATGCTTTCAACAGACCTCTGAGACTATCACAGAGCAGGTGCATTCATAAAGAGACTTGATTACACACAGGTGGATTCTATTTATCATCATTAGTCATTTAGGTCAACATTGGATTATTCAAAGATCCTCACTGATCTTCTGGAGAGAGTTTGCTGCACTGAAAGTAAATGGGCTGTATAATTTTGCTCGCCCAATTTGCCAGTATATTATTTGTTAAAAAAGTTTGAAATATCCAATAAATTTCATTCCACTTCATGATTGTGTCCCACTTGTTGTTGCTTCTTCACAAAAAATTACGTTTTATATCTTTATGTTTGAAGCCTGAAATGTGGCAAAATGTAGAAATGTTCAAGGGGGCCGAATACTTTCGCCAGGCACTGTATTACATATTTAGTGTGGCTCGGAGCGTCTAGGCTTGCTACCTAGCAGCTTCCAAGTTCACGCCCGCTAGGCTCTGGTTGAACAGCTAACACATAAACACATGGAGTCAGATTTATAAATATATTCAATATCAACAAGTTCAATAAGATCAATTAGATCATTCTCCACGCTTTTCATTAAAAAGCCATTGGGGCACAGGTGGCTCAGTTTGGGCACAGATTGCTCAGTGGGTAGGGAGTCAGACTTGTAGTCAGAAGGTTGCCAGTTCAATTCCTGACTGAGCCAAATGTCGTTGTGTCCTTGGACAAGACACTTTACCCTAATTGTTCCCAGGTCGTTGCTGTAAATAAGAAATTGTTCTTAGTCAACTTACCTGGTTAAATAAAGGTTAAATAAAAAAATTAAGCTATTATTTATCTCTTAACTCAGAACATTGCACCTGGGGGAAAATGAAATATATTAATTATTAATGTGTTAATTTCACATATTATTAATGTGTAAAGTGCATATTAATCATATTTCTTCCCCCCTTACTACATTTGGTAACGGCCCGACGTGATACCTGGCTAAGCAGAACGGTTTTCCGATTACGGTGCATGCAGAACATTGGATCGTGGATTTATTTTCAAAAGGTACCTTCGCTTTGGTGGACAAAGATTGTTTTGGTTTCCTGATGCTTTGGATTTCAATTCTGCTGATTCTGAAGCCCTGGTGAGTAGAAAATCCTTTTTGCAGGCTTAGGAAAATTGTTTGCTTGTCTAGACATACTGTATAATAGACAAATCTAGAACGAAGTGTATGTTTATTGCTAGACTATTCATTTTTTCAAGGTAAACGTGCATTGCAATGTTAGAGTTAAACAGTGATAATTCAGGTACGGAGAATCCACAAATGTTTCCTTGTCCAAAAGCATGCAAAAACAATGTGAGCAATACGCTTACAAAACTAACTGCGCATGGATTAAATCCAACAGGCAACAACGATAACATATTAAATTGCTACGGGTCTGTTGGAGTTACACTAAGCAGTTCAAAGAAATACAAAAAAGTGCTCTCGACTCTAGGCTATCTAATGTTCAGAAACAATTTGGCTATGATAGAGGAAGACCGATCGCAAATTGCTTGTTTTAAAACAGTTCTGTCAATAAAACAAAAAGAGCTAAAACACGTATATGAAGAAATGGGTGAGTTTGACTCTGGAAAACAACATTGGACATGCCAAACCCAGGCTCCGGCTGATGAGTTAAACTCTAAAAGACCTCAGCAATCAAGAAAATGCAACAACCATAGAAGACTGCTGCATTAATACAGGCATCCCTGTTGCAGTAATTCGACAGACAGGGTTATATAGTATTTATATCCAGGTGGCTTGTTAGACATTAGCTCAAAGGTAATGGCCAAACCAGGAAAGGCTGGAGCTATTGGCGACCCAGCGGTTTTGCTAGTCTCACCGCCGATCGTGGGGGAAAAGAGCACCAGAGGGTATAGCATGGGGGTAGTGACGTTGATACATCATTGTTAAACAATGCGGACCCACACGTGTCACAGGCATTTAACCATGGGGCAGTTCCTCCAAAAAACACATTCACTCCCTCGGTTGAGAGGTTTAAAAATATTGAACACACACTAGAATTCACCAAAGTGTGAACAGGCAACAACAGCTCAGCTACAGGGGTTGAATGGTGGAGGTGAAACTATGCTAGCGCAACCATTAAAACAGCTAGCCAATCAAAACAAACAGGGCAATTCTGATCGAAATAAGCATAGTGGAGACATCAAAGTTAATGCTAAATCTTATGCTAACTGTCTGCTAGACAAAGTAAGAAAAGTGCTTTATCAATCGAAAGTGCGACGTCCACATGCTTCAAAAATACAACTTGTCAGAATAGTAAAAAACCCTCATGAACATGATTCTGCATTCATATCAGATCCCACTAAAACTCTCTCAACCTATACTAAATAGGGATACGCGACCCCCATGTCTGCACTTGGAGCTTCGGTTCTGAGCAGCAAAATAATAAGAGTTGAGGCTACTAGCTTGGGGGGTCAGCTATCAAATGCCATAACTGAAACAGGAGACACTTAATCCTGTACTAAGCTAATGTTACCTCTGATTAAAAAAATCACTGATACAGGTGATTCTAGGAATCAGCTTCAGGTTTCAAACATGGTTTTCAGAAAATTACAGAAGGAGTTACTCGTCTCTGACTATGGACAGCAGGCTGTTTGGAGACGGGAGTCGAACAGCCTACCGCAGGGATTTTTGCAGTTCCTAGAACATAACGTTCCTATAACCCTTTTTTTTGTGTTCCGATAGAAGAAATTGCGGGATTATTTAGTTTGTTACACCGCCGTTCCTATAACCCTTTTAGCTCCTACTCCAGAGCAGGGTCTTTCCCTTTTCCCTTTTCCTAGGTCTACGTTGATTGGTCGCTTCGTTTGTCTGTTGCGTATATACTACATATTATGCTGGAGCCTTCGTCTTTTGTGTTTCTGTGTTAAGTAGCTACTCAATTTGTATGACTCCAGCCTAGTTTTTAAACGCCGCGGTTCGAACTCCGTAGGACATTATCAACACATTATTTTTTTAAATTGTATTGGATGTCATTTTCAGCCTTGTAATCTGAACGAACAGCAAGCTGCTGAAGGAACCAGGAAAACAACCAGATCATCCGCATACATAAGATGATTTACACACTTATCTCCAATCAAACACCCAGTGTTACAAACATTAAACTGTGAAATGTTGTTGTATGTGGCGCTATGCTAAAGTCTAGTGACGACTATAAAAGCCTGTTGCGGTGCTTGTGTCACACTCCTACCCCTCCCACCAGTTCCTATGGCCACTTGACCAGTGCGAATGCAAATAGCAAACCGGTTTTGGGGGAGAGTAGTTAGTAGAACTGTTTAGAAGTGGACTGTTCCTATAACTACGTTCCTGTAACTACTTGTTCGGAAAGCGGCTATTGTTCACTGAAGTACCAGGGAATACTCTTTGTGATGCAGAAAATGTGTTTCCGGGCCTACTGCAGGCAGAAGCCCAGCATGAAAATGTCTCATGAATAAGCTCCTGAGTCCTCAGAGAAAACAGCATTTCCCAGAAAGCTGTGCTTTTAGCAGCCAGGCCTGACTGCTGATCTAGCACCCAGTGACAGTACATGCGTGGGGGGTGCTGCAGATGACCAGGGAGGACCAGACACTCAGAGGGGTCCCTTGAAGCACCCTCAGAGGGGCAATACAGGTCCCATTCATCCTGCAAAGCAGAGACACAGGAAGGGTCCACTCATGGGGAACAGGTTCTCTGACATGGGGGAATGCACCCTCACCTGGAATAACTCAGCCCAACCCACAGCACATGTATTTTCCAATCAGATCACCTCTCACCCCTACTCCCTGGACACAAGGACTAAAATAATTTCCACTGGGTTCTATGATACCTGGCGGAGCATTTTTAACTATAAACAATGTTGAAACATTGCTGGTCATTATATTTGTGTGTTTTAATTTTTCCTTCCTAAACAAGAGGAAGCCTGAAGGTGAAGGAACCTCCAGCCTCAGATAGGACAGCGAGTAGAGCTTAATCCCGCTCTAGGCTGCAAGAGATGAGTATGGAAATATAATGGGCCATACACCACATCAATTTATCTACAACAATTAGAGACATGGCCCCCTGGGGTTATCTCAGGACCAAATTATGCTACACAAATTTGCTAATATAGAATCCACTCATCTCCCAGCCCGCATTATCAACATTGGTTTTTCCACACACAAAAAAATGGATACTATTTTCCAGCATCCATGCACATACACCAAAATGTCAGGTTCCAATACTGGACTACCTAGACAATCCCTATTCCATTAATAATAATGGCACTACACAAAGTTGTTACAACACAACAGTTCTGATTGCTGCCACAAACATGCTGCAAACATGTTGCTACACCAAATAGAACACATCATGACATTGTCATTGCTTTGCATAACAAAACTGTCCCTACAGGTGACTTTTTAGAACCAGATGTTTTTATCTGGGCAGAACACAGGGCAGGTATGTACTGTGTTGGTTTGTGTGACTCTAAACCACACTGGATTCATGCAAAAGATGGTCCAGGGACTACATGTGTATATTTTACCTCACTACATGGGCCATCACAGTCCAAAACAGTGACAAAAACCATATCCTGTCCCTAACAGGGGTCATGTTAATGGAGACATTACCAAGACCCCACTACATTAATGCATATTTAGTTATGGCCCATGTGTCATACTACCTCTCAAATGTCCTGTCAGCATTCAAGGCTCATTGCAGCAGCGATGACAGAACAAACTCTGGCCTTAGAGACACACCCAGAGGACCTGATTTCAGATTACCAGGACAGACTAGCTGTCCGAGCTCTCACTCACAAGGTGTGGCCTAAATTCAGATGTTACTGCCCTCTTAGGGGCTGACAATTCTTTTTATAACATATTTCAATTAATTAACATTTACGTTGCACGGCTCAGACTGACTATCCAAGGCAGGACAGATGCGGGAAACCTTGTTTAAATTTAGCCAAATGGTTTTTAGTCTGACACACACAACAAAACACAATTTTTGGATTGTAGAATGTATGCACAGGGTGAGCTTACTGCAAGAGTTATTGGATCTCCCCATGCCATGCAGTCAATTATATTATTGCTTGAACTAGAATTGGTTCCAGGCTGACAATATACAGAATACCATGAAGAACTGTTGACCACTGTGATGATGTACAATTCCAAAAAGGGTGCTGTTATTTATTTTCTATGTAACTTTTATTTTGTCCCATCTAAGCAGGTGTTCCCCAACTCCTCCACAATTTATCCTCTAGGCCTGGTTGTTAAGGACCAGGTAGTCATATGGGATCTCGAAATTGGCTATTTGTTGGGTAAATGGGACTGACATGTTGGTAACTACAAGGTCTTGTTGTCATGAAACTGCTAGTATGTTATTTGCACTTGTAAAACTTTACAATCAATTTACTTAATGGTACAAAGCTAAGAACTGTACATTCATTACATGGCTATGCTAAGCTATCCCTGTGTCTCAAACCCAATGGTGTGTTATTAGTGGAATGAACTCTGCCCTACGGAGGACTACCACGTCCAGCTAACCACAATTCCTGTGTGGAAGTGGCTGAGGATGTCACATTGGGACATTTGCTGTCTTCAGGTCGAGCACCCATGGACACGTGATATTGCACCCTGGTGGGGGGGGACAGTCTAACTGGAAGCACCTGTCGCCAATCCATGGCTTTTCTGGTGAGTACAGATATCATGGTGGCAATCTTCACTCTTTCTGATACCCCAGGTCTGGTACAGTGTGTGAAATATAATTCGCATTGAAGTAGAAAACCCCGGCAGCGTTCTGGGTTACCATCATAGCGCTCAGGGAGCTAGAGGTCCATCCTGCTTGTTTCTCTGGGCTGGGAAGGAGGGGAAACGGCAGCCTCTTCTGGATGGGGATGAGGAACCCCTGTCGTGTTGAAGGCCCTCAGTCTTTGGAGGACTTTTTTCATAGCCGTTCCCAGGCTTGTTAGTTGGTGATGATGTGTTGAAGGATCCTGTCATGCTCCCCCAGTGCTTCTGTTAACTCTCCTTCTTTCACTGCCTTCATAAGAAGGTTGGTTATTCTGTCACGAATTCACACAAAGGCAGGAGGCAAGTGCGCACAAAGAATTTATTTTCAGAATAAAATTGGTACAGTCCTACAGTGTGAAACCCTCTGGAAGACATACAGAAAGAATAACCGAATAGGAACAAGGTCTCCTGAGGGTTTGAATACAATAGTAATTAGAGATACCCAACAGGTGCGCCAAAACGCACCTTCCGTGCATAATACTTAACTAAAGAACATATAGTGTGCTAGAGGGCTCTATCAAACACATAAACACTAGTAAGACAGTCTGCTTATAATTCCAGTGATGTTGATCGGTGGATACGAAAGGGGAGAGGGGCAGATGTGACACCATTCAGCAGGGAGCCCTCATGCATTGCCCCATAGTACATTTCCATATGTTGTGCCCTGGAAAAAATACATAAATAATGTAGCCAGGCCAAGTAATTTGTTTGAATGAAATGAGTATTTAATATAATTAATGTTTTATTGTCCTTGTTTACTACAAAGAACACAGTGTTTTTCAATGCAAATGTATATTTTGGAAAAGTGTGCACTGTCTCTTTAAAATTACCAATTTGGGATAATATAAAACCAAGTTTACCTCTGTAAAGAGATACAGTTACAGAACGAAATGGTATTTGGCTCGTAATGCTACTGTGATTAATGGAGATAAATGGAGAACAAATACATGTGTTCACAGTGCATGTTTATAATGGAAAGCCATTTAAGTCAATATTAAATAAATAAATACATAAATAAATAAATATGGCTATGAAATAAGTCCTGAAATAAATAAATAACACAATAAATATATAACTATTCAAATATAAATATATAAATGCAGTCCAAAAAAAAGTGAATTGTTTTTATTTCACAATGATGTTTTTCAAAGGAAAACTTTTATTTATTTCAGGGAACTTATATTTCATAATTCTAAATGTATTTCTTTCAAGGCACTCTTATTTCATAATGGCACATTTCGTAATATCCATTTGTTATATTCAAATGACGTGGTTATCTCACAGATTCAAACCAAATGAACAGCACCTGTATTGAAGACTTTATTGAAATACTCAATAAAGATAAGTGATAAGTGATCTTCAAGTGATCTTCATAAGTGGATAAGTGATTTTCAAAATATAGACATAGATATCAAATATTTGAAATATACTTTCAAAATATACATACCAAAATAATATAAATTGATTGATAAAACATTTAAATATATTTTTTTTGCTTGGGAGTGTTGGACAGCTTTGTGGAGAAACTGAAAGAGGAAGAGGAGAGAGATTTCCAAACTGAAAAAATCTCTTTTTTTTCATATTTTATTGAAAAACAATACTGAAGAGTGCAACACTTTTATGCCCCTTTTCCAATGTCCACAACTAAAGCGCACCATACTGCTCCATACCAACACAGACTGGCCGAGGCCAGTCAGGGTTGCTTCCACAACCAATCATCAGAGCATTTCAAGCATTTGTGAATGACAGTGAGAGAGAGAAGGAATTCCGGCTACTATACAACGTGCATAGAGGAAAATAATTGTATGCCTCAACAATTTACTGAAAAAAACAAATAAATGATAGGTAGAAGTAGAACGACAATACCACGCAACTTATAAATCTGATTTAAACAACTGTTTGCAAAGACGTTTTTCAGTTTAATAGGGGTGTAGAATGTTGCTGGTATTAAGGCTACTTCCACTTTCAGCAACCCACATATAAAGCTGTAAAATCAATTTCTTGATGTTTTAAAAATATGAAAAAAGCCATTCATATTGTGACGTCCTCTGATTCCACCATTGTTCCGCGACCTCATTCCTCTCACAACACTGCCCAACTTCCCATCAGTCATAAACGCACCTCCATACTCAGGTCCAAATGACCTGAATACTGACAAATGTTCACTCTGGTCTGTATATAAGCACCCACACCTCATCACCTCTTCGCAAGGTATTGTGAATAACTATTTCCATTCCGAGCATTCTAATTCTTATGTCTTTTGGTCTGACCTGTATAGCCTTCATAATATTACTCAGATTTTAGATTATCCCACAGGTACGATTGCCTTCTTCTGATCCTGCCTAGTTGTCGAACCTGCCTGTCTGATTACTTGAGTTCCCGTCTGATTCCTGCCTGTCTGAGATCCCAAATAGTGTACCAACCTCCACCTGTCTGACAACCTGTTTCCAAGTCCTGTCCCCGCCTGTATGAGAGCCCTGCCGGTTATCTGCCCTGCCCATCTGAAAGCCTGTTCTGTACTGCTGGACCACGCCTGTCTATATTACTATCCCTAGCCTGTGCTCTGTTGTTTAGTATCACCTGCTTTAAGGAATACTGAGTTTTCAAGTAATAAACTGCATTGAAAATTTTTCCTTCTGGTCCACGTCTGTTCGTTACAGAATACTTCGCCCACAAAGAAATATTAGGATGATGGACCCGGCTGGATTGACCACTATCCTCGACCAACAGGAGGAACGGATCGATGATGTATGCCACAGGCTTCAACACACGTCTATTGCTGCACCTCATCATGTCGAACAGGTACCGCTGGCCACTCCCGTTCACATCGCTATGCCACTGAAATACGAAGGTACACCAGGAAAGTGTCAAGGTTTTCTCATGCAATGCGCCCTGTATGTTGACCATCACCCTCCGCAGTTTCTCACCAACAAACACAAGGTGGACTTTATCATTTCCCTTCTTACGGGTAGAGCGTTGGATTGGCAATGGCTGTTTGGTCCTCAAATCATCCAGATTTCAACAATGAAACTGCATTCATCAACATGTTTAAAAGTGTGTTTGATCACCCGATTTCAGGACGCCAGGTCGGAGATCAATTATGAGAGCTTAAGCAAGGGAAATGCTCATTGGCACACTATGACCTGGAATTTCACACCCAGGCTGCGGGTAGTGACTGGAGTGATGCTGCACTACATACTATATACAGAAGGGGATTATCTCTGGATTTGCAGGCAGAACTGGCATGTAGAGGAGATATACAAGACCTGAATCAATACTTGTCCATGTCTATCGCTATTGATAATCTTATGGCAGACATTCCTCACTACAGGCACCCTAGAATGAAACAAAGGGTCAATCCTCCCATGAGATCTACCACCCTCCTGGAACCGGAGCCCATGCAAATCGGACGTGCGCCTTTAACACCTGCGGAGAGAACCAGATGGTATAGAGAGTGGCTGTGCCTGTACTGTGAGGGAGAGGAAAACCACTGGATCAATGACTGTCCTGTTCGTCCTTCATGAGCTGAGTACGCCAAGCCCTCCTCTCAAGAAAATGTTGGAACAAATCTCACCTCGACTTTGCATAGTCAACAATTGAACAGACCTGTGACCTTAATGGGGAGGGACAAACACATTTTGATTGGGGCTTTACTGGATTCAGGGGCAGTGGGCAATTTTATACACTGTTCCCTGGCTCAGGCTTTAGGAGTTGCATTGATCCCTTTACCCTCCTCTTTACGTGTTAACGCTCTGGATGGGCAGCCTTTGGGCAAGGGCTATGTTACACATGAAACCGTTCCTGTACTTATGCAGGTAGGGACATTGCATAAGGAATCCATTCAATTAATGGTGCTATCATCCTCGAAAGAACAGCTCATATTGGGATATCCTTGGCTCAAGAAACACAATCCTGGTCTATGGGAAAGCTTCTAGCCTGGGGTGAGTCTTGACACGCTACCTGTATATCCATGCCCTGTAGGGCCACATCGGTAGAGGAATGCACTCCTACACCTGCCGCCTACATCCCTCTTGAGTACAACATATTCCTTAAAGTTTTGTCCAAAGGAAAGGCCTCCCAGCTGCCTCCACACAGATCCTGGGACTGCGCTATTGAGCTTGCACCTGACATTGTCTTCCCAAAAGGTAGGATCTATCCTAAATCCCTTCCTGAAAATAAATCTATGAATACTTATATTGAAGAGTCACTCAAACAGGGTTTTATCCGACCATCTAAATCCCCTGCGGCGTCTAGTTTCTTTATTGTAGGAAAAAACAATGGCAGTATGAGGCCATGCATAGACTATAGAGCCCTAAATAATGTCACCAGAAAAAACATTCCCTGCCGTTAATTCCAGCCACCTTAGAGCATGTCAGATAAGCATCCATCTCTACAAAATTAGACATACGCAGCGCTTAAAACTTGGTCAGGATTAAGGAAGGGGATGAGTGGAAAATGGCCTTTCTCACTCATACAGGACATTACAAGTACACCGCTCAAAAAAATAAAGGGAACACTAAGATAACATTCTAGATCTGAATGAATGAACTAATTGTATGAAATACTTTCGTCTTTACATTACGGTAAATGTGCTTACAACAAAATCACAAAATTATCAATTGAAATCAAATTTATCAACCCATGGAGGTCTGGGTATGGAGTCACACTCAAAATCAAAGTGGAATTGTCCAGTGTCCAATTTGCCAATCTTCTCTGGCAAATGCCAAACGTCCTGCACGGTGTTGGGCTGTAAGCACAACCCCCACCTGTGGACGTTGGGCCCTAATACAAATACCACCCTCATGGAGTCTGTTTCTGACCGATTGAGTGGACACGTGCACATTTGTGGTCTGCTGGAGGTCATTTTGCAGGGCTCTGGCAGTGCTCCTCCTGCTCCTCCTTGCACAAAGGCAGAGGTAGCGGTCCTGCTGCTGGGTTGTTTCCCTCCTACGGCCTCCTCCACATCTCCTGATGTATTTGCCTGTCTCCTGGTAGCGCATCCATGCTCTGGACACTACGCTGACAGACACAGCAAACCTTCTTGCCACAGCTCGCTTTGATGTGCTATCCTGGATGAGCTGCACTACCTGAGCAACTTGTGTGAGTTGTAGACTCCGTCTCATGCTACCACTAGAGTGAAAGCACCGCCAGCATTCAAAAGTGACCAAAACATCAGCCAGGAAGCATAGGAACTGAGAAGTGGTCTGTGGTCACCACCTGCAGAACCACTCCTTTATTGGGGGTGTCTTGCTAATTGCCTATAATTTCCACCTGTTGTCTGTCCATTTGCACAACAGCATGTGAAATTGATTGTCAATCAGTGTTGCTTCCTGAGTGGACAGTATGATTTCACAGAAGTGTGATTGACTTGGAGTTACATTGTGTTGTTTAAGTGTTCCCTTTATTTCTTTGAGCAGTGTATGTGTGTGTATGTGTGCGTGTGTGTGCGAGTGTGTGTGTACATGCGCGTATGTGTTTTCTGGACCGCAAGACTGTTATAGTGAGAAGAAGGCAAGATAATTTTTTGAGCACTGAGACCTTTCTACTTGTACTAATACTGTGCTAGACCATGTGCACATCTAGTAATGAAAACTACAGACATGTTAAAAGTAATGAATGTAACTTATAGACCAATATGTCGCAATAAGGCTGTATCTTGCACTCATTTTTGTCACTTCTTAAATTAACTATTTTTTTATGCTAAAAAAGAATCTTGTTTTTTACCTTTGGTAAATCATGGATTTCTGTGTGTCTTATGGCTAATAGGCATTTAATGCAAACAGAATGGCAAAGCCTTGTATACAGTCTGTTAAAAAACTAAATTTTTTACAGTTTGAGTAAAGTACATATAAGGAACTGAATAGGTTAATTTTTTATAAAACTGATAATTAATCAACAGGCAATATTTAAATTTTTCTGAAAGGTTGGCTTCTATGAATAAGTACAACATTTTATTGTATTTTGTATAAATGCCATTTTAACTTCCATTGTATATGTAAGGTGTTGAATTTTAACATAGATTGTTCAGGCTTTTCTTTGAGCCCTGCATTAATTAGTCTTCTGGACCTGAGCCAAAGAGCAAACTAATCTTCCAATACCTGTGCTAAAACGGCTTGTAGGAATAGCAGAAATGATCCTTCCATACTACAGTTTCCCACAGAGTGAGAGAGAGACACACCAAAACTCATTGTTCTCTCCCAGCCAGCAGAAAGCTTTATTATTATTTCCGGTGTTTCCATGGTAACGGAAGCAGCATTATTATTGTTCAGAGAATAAGTGACACTCTCCACCCGGTTGTTCCCATGAGCTCTGCTGGGGGGGGGGGGGTGCATGTGTGTGTGTGAGTGGACTGTGAGTTTGAAAGTGAGGAGAAAAATAGTTTTACTTTTGTTTGGAGCATTAGAGTTATACAACTGGAGACATCTTGAGGTTCAGCATTTTTCTTTAATCTCCAAAGCTGCTGTACAACAGCATCAGCTGAAGGAAGCTGCAGGGCATGCAATTATACTGTATCTGTCATAAACAGAAAAGGAAAAGGTGCAGCAAAGTGATAGGTCCTATCACAAAGCCACATAATAAACAAAATATATATATATATAAAAAATGTATGTTTTGTGATATTTTTCTCCCCTCCAATTGGTCTTGTCCAATTTCCCACTCACCCTGCCTAACTCCCTGGACAGATGCAGGATGGTGAAGGGCGCTCACATGGTTCATCCAACCACATGTCGCAAAGCCGGCCAATCCTTTTCGCACTGCTCATCCAACACAGAAGCCTTTAGTCAGATCATGTGTGGGATGATTACACTCCCTGTATTTCCACCATTGAACTTACAGGCACGAAATCTGCACACAAGGAGTTGCTGGAGAGCGACTTGACAAGGTAGATAATCTGATTTATCTATCCCAAATCCCGGGCAGCGCTATGCCAATTTGCACTGCCTCGTACTGGAGGTCCTGGCAAAGTCAGAGAAGCAATAGTCAAGTCCACTTAATTTACAAGTAAGAAGATAAAAGGTCTAGATTTGATTTCTGAATCAGTTGCTGTTAAAGGAATACACTCACCGGCCACTTCATTAGGTACACCTTGCTAGTACTGGGTTGAAACCTGTTTGCCTTCACAAAATTCTGGAAACATTCCATAGAGACTTTGGTACATGTTGAGATTATTTCATCATGCAGTTGCAGCAGATTTGTCAATTAAGGCAATCCATTGGTGAATGATTATGTAATGGTTAAATGTCCGGGATAAACAGAAAATAAGGTACGGATTCAGTGACAGAGCTCACCAGGTTTCTCTGCCACAGATAGCAACCATGACAAAAACACAAAATGTACTTAATATACTTCATGACTGTTTGTCCAATTATTTTTGAGCCCCTACAAACGGGGGAACTGGTTGTAATTTTTCCATGGTTCATACAATAATTTGTATAAAACCCTAAAAAGAATGTTGATAGTCTACAAGCACATCTTAATTGTTTCCTTATAAATTAATTGTGGTGGCATAAAGAGACAAAATGATGACAATTGTTTCACTGTCAAAATATTTTCAGACCTGATTGTAAAATACCTTTAAGAGATCTATTATCCATAGCAATACACATACATTTTACAGAAGCTTAATAGCTTACCATGTACTCTTTAACCCAGATCACAAATTAAGAAAGGACAAAAGTGAAAACCTGCATACACTAGGCCCTCCATGGAATGGTTTCGAGAACTCTGATGTAAAGTGATCTCTGACTGTGTTATCGGGGGGGATCAGCATTATAATAATTTCTTTGAAAAGGAGAATTAACTGTACAAGACTGTTAAACTGTATACTAACTGGATACGAGCAGATGCTAAATTACTCAAATGTAAATGTGTTGTTGTTCACTTAGTCTCAGAAGCAGAGCCATATATAGAGAGAGTATGGCCAACTAGGGAATCGAGTGTTCTGAGCTATCCCGTTATGCGATTGGTTCCGAGGTGGTCAGATGTTTCGTGGACTCCATGTTGGAGCCCAACATTCAGCTGATTCCCATTGACATAGTGCAGGTAATAGTGGAAAAATGTAATAAATTATTTAAGAAATGAAATCACTGAAAAAATGACTGTTGCGCGTTTGGCTGCAATGAAAGAAAGGGAAGCGGGAAAAAAAATGCACAAGGTCCCATGTGAACCAGAAAGACGAAAAGTGAGGGAGCTGTATGTAAAATAAATGTGTTTTTTTAGGCAACAAAATGGGACGGGTTTATCGATGTCTGTTAATAATAGTAATAGCCTAACAATGCAGTACATTACATAGCAGCACTAGTTAGAGTTACAATTTTCACCATCGAGTAAGTTTAACCTGTCCTCAGCAATGGATGAACTACGAAAAGTTACGTCAGGACTCGGGAGACTGAAGAGAAAAAGGTAAACACTGCTTAGAGACTTATTAGGCGACGTGGTCACTCACTACAATTAGCATTTTTAGAGGCCCATTTACGATTTAGAAGGTTAATATGCACTGGCCCTTTTACATATTGACAAACGTTGATAATAACATGTATGTGCCTGTTTATAGTGAAAATAAACAATTTATTTCAAGATGGCATATTTGCCCCATAGAGTTACACCGTAGAGTAATCTGACGATGGTCTCCAATACACTCTCAGAAATGAAGGTACAAGAATGTACCTAAGCTTGTCGCTGGGGCTGTACCTTTCTGAGGTACAAATATTGTACCTTTCAGCATGGGTACAGATTTTTACCATTGATATCCGTACCTCTAATGGGACACTTTTCTACCCTGAGAAACAAAACTGTACACATTTAGTGCCCTTAAGGATCACCTTGGTACCTTTGAGTTTACTTATGTGACCAGTGTACCTTTAAGTACAGTTTCGTTCCTCAGGGTACAAAAGTGTCCAATTAGAGGTACAGATATCAATGGTAAAAATATCGACCCATGCTGAAAGGTACAATATTTGTACCTCAGAAAGGTACAGCCCCAGCGACAGGCTTAGGTACATTCTCGTACCTTCTTTTCCTGAGAGTTTATGGCGCCCATGATTTGAGTTGGCCAAACTCTCTATATATACGGCTCTGCTCAGAAAGGTCTTACACTGCCCCCTGTTGCAACAGTCTACTTCTGCAGTTGCTTCTCACATTTACAGTACCTACATTTGAAATTAGCTGGTGCTCTTTTAATTTAGAGCATCCTACAGTACATACATTACTAATTTCTTACATTTGGTACATTGTGTTATGGCTACAGGGGAAAGGACAGGGAATGAAAGAATCATCTGGAAGTGATGATGGTCAGATTTGGGCCACATTGCCACGGTAGCCCACATTAACATTGCTACTATTACTCATGAAGTATCTTTAGTGGCCACAGAGTCAGGACATTTAACATCCCAAACAAAAATGGCTTTCTACACTTGGCAATATCCTCTAACATGCAATTGTCTCTTTCATCCAGAAGGAAGAGTGCCTCCTACTAGTCAACCACTTGAGCAGCATCTGGTCCTCATCAAACAGCTGACCAGGCCTGATCCTGGGGTGCAGATGGCTCAGTGGTTAGGGAGTCAGACTTGTAGTCAGAAGGTTGCAGTCAGTTCAAATCCTGACTGAGCCAAATGTTTTTCTGTCCTTGGGCAAGACACTTTACCCTAATTGCTCCCAGGTCATTGTTGTAAATAAGATATTCTTCTTAGTCAATTTACCTGGTTACATAAAGGTAAAATAAAAATCTTGAGCTTCCTGAGCCCAACATTGAAAACAACTAAATGTTACCATATAACGTTTCCCATGCATAATTAATCCACCACTTAATTGGCCTGTAACAGTTTGTCAATCATGATAGGTTTTGACAAACATTGTGTAGTAAAATCAGACTATGACTGTCAGGCAATCAAACACAAGGCGATTGGTCTGAGTCCGTGGGTTTTCTGAAGTGACCACACTCCCTACAATGATTGGTCCGTAAGCGGGCCTGTCTGGCTGTAGCTTCCACTCACTGCCGATAGAGAAAACATAACGGTACAGATCCACTTATCATACACGGCAGTCGGGTGTTGTAGCAAGGCTACCCTCCATTCGTACGTTGATGGGTGTTCCTCAAATACAGCTGCGGGCTACAGCCACCATCAGTTTCTCCATTGATTCACCGCAAGCCTTCCCCCGTCTCCTCTGTGCTCTACTTCTATTGGATAGTCGCTTCGCGTTCAACGGACCCATTTGCATAAAGCTGGGAATTTTCATATTTTCTTTCGCGCAACATTTTCTCAAATGCAGTGCTGCCTTCCCGGGATGCTATGCGGGCACGTTGAAGTCGCGTGACGTCACCCATAGGAATAGAGCAAGGTGCGACGCGAGAGAAGTGTAGCACGGAAAAGTGGATCCGTACCGTTAGATTGAGTAGGACAAATAATCATAAAGTGGGAAAGACAACAAGAATAAACTATGACTTTGCAGCATGGTCTAGACTCGCAAATAGTAGTAGTGGGCTGTGGAATATCCGGTATTGGAGCCGCTTTAAAGTTAGCCAAGCATGGTTTTCGCAATGTGAGGATCCTGGAAGCTACGGGACGGAGTGGGGGAAGGATAAAGACAGGCAGAATGGGTAAGAAAATAAAAGCGGAAGAGAATGTGGCCATGAAATCTAGGTTCCACCATTCAGTCATTTTTAAGGTAGCATGTCACGAGAGAGAAGAGGGTGGCATAAAACCTGATTACACTATAACCAAACCAAGAACAACGTTAGCAGCACAGATTCGAGAAACGAAAAAAGCTGGGCAGAGCCAAGTACGAATCTGAGCTATCCTATTGGGCAGTCAGTTCATCCTAGTGTGTCTCTGACACGCCATCTACACACTGCACGTGACGTAAAAAACAACGAACTAGGCCTGTAAACATTTGTAGATGACTGTATTTTTTAGTCACAAACTCGGTTGTTTAAGGTTGTGTTGTTGGTCTGAAATGTTAACATTATCTTTGAAACAGAGAAGAAAATATATTATCATTTGGTTAATTTTTTCACTTTGTGTTCAAATCATATAGTCCAGGGGTGGGCAACTATTTTCGCTTCAGGGCCACATTGAGCTTTTGAAACCAAGTTAAGGGCCGCATTTCATAGCGATGCATGAAAAATAGGAAATGTTATTTCATTAAATTAACCACGCCCCCTACACAGTTACATGCATATCATACAGACAATAACTGTTTTGTTTTGTAACACCATTTCCTTGTTTGACTTCTCAGAATTAAATCACTACTGTTGTTTCAAGTGTATTTAGCGTACTCGCAGACACCTGCAAATCAAGACAATCGTTTTTCAAGTATAATGAACCATTCAAGTTCTACGGGATTGAAGCCCGCCTGGCTTTATGTTGATATTTTGGCTGCTGAAAGGGTCACACTTTGTCCTACAGTAAAGTGCTTTATAGTTTTAGATTCAGAAGACGCTTGGCTACAATAATAAGTCATACCCAAACGTTCGTGACATTTTCATGCATGATGCCAAAAAATACCAAACATGTTTAATATTAATTTATTATTTTGTTAATGATTGTAAAATACTTGTAAACCATGATGAACTTCACTGTAAAGTCCATATTGGCATGCCCCCAGGTCTTGAGAACCAGTGTGACAAAGTTAGGGAGACATATAAATAAGTAAATTAAACACTGTATGTAAAGTAGCCTATATATTTCCCAGTAGGCAACACGCAAGCGGGCCACCGGCGGCACGCCGGCTTTTTGCCACCGCGGCCGCTGAGCTTTTTTGCAAAGCGGCTGACCAGCGGCGCGCCGGGGGCAAGCCGCCTTTTTGCCGCGGGCGCCCCACCGGTGGGCCGCTTTTAATAAACAATACCCTGATCAGCGGCCCGACGGCGGCGCGCCCGCGGCAAGCCGCTTTTTTGCACAGAACCCAGCGGGATGCCTCACCCCAATATTAGGCTTTTTATTATTAATAAATAATATAATCAGATTTCACCTATTTCACAAATGACAATACATTTAATTCAATTCTAACATTATATTTAAAATAGTGCAAGGGCAAGGTGCAATTGAAAAAACCTGTGCATTATACAGCAAGCATACAAAATATACATGTGCAAATGTATTTAATTCAATCCCAACAATTTGGTTCAAATAGTGCAAAGACACATGTAAAAAACCTGTGCATTATTCAGCATGCATACAAAATATACATGTGCAAATGTATTCAATTTAATCTTAACAATTTTGTTCAGATTACCTTCAGTCTTCCCCAACAATGCAGATAACACTAGTAATAAAAACAATACTCTAATCAATATAAACAAATGAGTCAAAAGTCCAATGTAGGTACGTATTGTCAGGTGGCTATGGATGGAGGGCCCTCGATCAGCTTCT
>JACXGM010002614.1:16783-46092 GCA_016801145.1 Umbra pygmaea | reverse complement strand
CCGTTACGTGCTATTATCTTCTCATTGTCCTGTGTTCCGTTACGTGCTATTATCTTCTCATTGTCCTGTGTTCCGTTACGTGCTATTATCTTCTCATTGTCCTGTGTTCCGTTACGTGCTATTATCTTCTCATTGTCCTGTGTTCCGTTACGTGCTATTATCTTCTCATTGTCCTGTGTTCCGTTACGTGCTATTATCTGTGACATTGTTTTGTGCTTCTTATAGTGTCAATGAGATCGGATGTTCCTATTTATAGACTTCATACAGTATGTAGGCCAGCCTTCTGAAACCATATATTCAGACTGCTAAAACATTGTCTCTCTTGTGATATGCGTTGACATATATCACATTTCCTATGTTATAGACCACAATTATGTGTATGAAACTGTAGGAGCACACCACTTAGACACCAGACCGTCACCCCTTGTTCACGGCCGACACATCTGTTCCTTGGACAATGGCCACAATTCTGAGGGGATAAATTCTCAGACTGGTCCAACCTGTCACACAGAGATAGAAACAGCCAAACAAAATGCAGGTCCCATTTAAACTCTAGCTCAGGGTTGAAATCCAAGTCCCATTCAAACTCTAGCTCAGGATTGAAATGCAGGTCCCATTCAAACTCTAGCTCAGGATTGAAATCCAGGTCCCATTCAAACTCTAGCTCAGGATTGAAATCCAGGTCCCATTCAAACTCTAGCTCAGGATTGAAATCCAGGTCCCATTCAAACTCTAGCTCAGGATTGAAATCCAGGTCCCATTCAAACTCTAGCTCAGGATTGAAATGCAGGTCCCATTCAAACTCTAGCTCAGGGACGAAATACAGGTCCCATTCAAACACTAGCTCAGGATTGAAATCCAGGGTCAACTCAATTATTAATGTCTACACAGGATGACAGCACGTCAGGGCTTCAGGTTTCCGTCAAGTCTGTATGGCTTACTTAAAAATTCACGCCAAAAGAAAAAGCCTTTGAGGTAACGAATACATTCATGTCTAGTCAACATTGAACAAAATGATGAATGAGCACATTAATATTTAGTAAAGGATGAATAAATCAACCACTGTATTGCTGAATCTTCCTTGCAAGAACGTATCGGTTGCCACCCAGGCTTTATAATGTTCATACACATGCATGATAACGATAATGTCTGTAAGATTTGGCAACTAATGTGATGGTAAGACAGTCCAGTCAGTCTCCATCCAACTCATTGCCCCTCATCTCAGGGTGACACTATATTGTGCCTTCTCTGCCTCAGTCATCGCACCTCGTCAAAGCTATGACCTATGCCACCCAGTGGGTCGTCTTCGGTCTGCAAGATACGACAGCAGTCTGATTAACTAGCGTGCAGATGACACATCAACAGCCTGCATGTGGTTTTGGTATAAGCAAAATATTATTGAAGTGAAATGTGTTGACTTTTTCATGGGGAAAATAACTGAAATCATATCAGATCTTGTAATCATTAATAATGATGGATCTACGTTTGTAGTGGATCTAAATTTGATGTTGACAGTGGGGAAATATAATATGATCAGTGCATCCTTCTGACCTCAGTAAAGCCTGCAGGGAAAATTAGTTTGACACACTTAGGCAAGAGCACCCCAAAGAAATATATACATGAAACCAATAATTTGGAAAACGCAGAGATCCCCACTGTCTACCACACCTTCTCCTCTACCTCTGCCCTCACACACACCACCTCTCAATCCTTGCCCTCCCCTTCCCACCGAGAGAGCATGATAGACGCTCTCCAATATCCCACCGGCGTATATCTTCCCTCCAAGTTGGCCACAGATATCTCAGCTATGCTGATTTATAGAGGCAGGCCCTGTTTTTGAGGCGAGGTATGCAGAGCTACGCAGGGATGGGACTGATTTCTTACCATGCGTGCAGCACTTTAAGATGGCCGACACTTGGGGGAGCGCATTAAAAGGAGATATCGTGGTAGGGCACGCACTTAAAGGAAGCGATGTGCACTCACCTGTAAAAAAGGTCAGGCAGGCAGTAAACAGGCAACTGAAGGATGTTGAAAGGTCGAGCTGAGCTTTCGAGGCCACACTGCACTGCGTTACCTCACACTCTGTTAAGGAAGTGTAACACACCAAGGTTGTGAGATAGGTGAACCACATGAAACCACAGCCCCAGTGTTAGCGCTCCGCCAGAGCACTCTGCTAGGTATGTTTTTGTAAACAAACATGCGCTAGTATCAAATGTCAGACTTATCTGCATTCTCCGAGACACATTGGAGCTACTTACATTTGTTTAAACTGATTATGATAAATCAAGATAAACTAGAAGAAAAACTGGAAGATCAACAGAGTATAAACAGAGCATGTGTTTCAAAGTTAGTGCGGATCATACATGGTTATTATCTTTCTGTTCTTGTGAGGTCCTGAGACCTATGTAGAAATTGATGTTTCCTATTCATAAAACAAACCCTTAACGTAAAATAACCTAACTTTTGTGGCTAAACTGATCCTTGCCCTAATGTACAACCTTCAACCTTGAATGCTGGGCCGGCTATGTCATTTTTGGCACCCTAGGCGAAATTTTGTGTTGATAAAAACAAATATGACATATCCCTGTCTCTACAGATAGTGGTGTCTCCACAAAGGTAAAGGGGTTTAATGATGTCCCCTCCCATGTATTTTAATAGGCTGAAGACATATAGAAAATACATAGGTACATATAGCATTAGCATACAGCACACACAGCATACACTGCAGTGCAACTTCTACAACAGTTACAACTGCCCATTTTCTGAAAATATTCAAAACCCTATATTTCTAAAGAATACCTAAAATAATTACACAGCCACCACCCCTTGTGTCTTTGTAACTATGTTTATTATGTTTATTATTTGTATAAAAAAACTAATTAATTGATCAGAATGCATTACTATTCTAACCTGACTCAGCCAGATGGATTGCTTCGTATCTCGCAAGATCAGGTTGCTCCCACGAGGCTATTACGATTGAGCTGTGTGGTGGTTTCACCTGGCTTTATGAAAATAAACTGTGTGCCCATATAAGTTGCTCTGGATAATATGTAACTGTAAAACTAGTGAACAGTATTACAATTGAAATTATTTAGCTCTATCAACTCAGGCAGCCATAATAAACCATTAAATAACTTTTCTAAACTTTTTCATGCAAATATTAATGCATGACACCAGAGCACCATGGCAACAGCGCCAGGGTTACCGTGTCGGAACCGACTGGCCGGTGTGAAAACACTGCAAGATAAGAGAGATGAAATAAGTGAAAACATGGCTTATTGCAACTAGAGATACTTTTAAACACTAATTCATTTTCACAAATCTCTATGCCCTCTCTATGGTATTCATTGTCACAAATCTCATTTCACTACTTTTAAACACTAATTCATTTTCACAAATCTCTATGCCCTCTCTATGGTATTCATTTTCACAAATCTCATTTCACTACTTTTAAACACTAATTCATTTTCACAAAGTTTTTTGCTTGTTAGAAAACAACACTGATTGCTAAATGTTTACCAAGACTAAACATTTACATTTTAGCCATTTAGCAGATGCTCTTATCCAGAGTGACTTACAGTAGCTAAGTGTGAATACATTTAGGCGAAGCTAACTCTGATATATATTTATTTTTCAAATCAATAGCGCTCATTTGAATTCATTGCAATAATTATTGTTAATTCATTATATAGCTAGTGAATTCTAACCAAATGCAATTGTATTGTGTGTAAACAAACAATAGAAGTGTGTGAAAATAATAATTTAACATGTTTTATTAAAAACTGTAAGAAATATGTTGTACACACTATTTGATTGAATATATTGTCAGTGTCTCATGTGAAAACACGATTGCATTTCAAAAACATTTACTAGAGTCTGTTCTATCCAACAAAAGACAAATTTTAGCAACACATGAACATGGACACTACCTATGCAATTAATGGTTATTGTAATGAATTACTAGCGCTATTATTTAAAAATGGAAAATCTGAGTTTGTGTTGCCAGGCGAATGGTTCTTAGCTACTGTATAGCTAGGGCCAGTGCTGCCATTACATGTCCTTGAGAATAGGCGTGATCATCCATTTTCAACAGGCTTTCAAATCTGCCGACAGTTGTGAGTAATCTCCCCCTCGCATTCATCACGGTGCCACTGAGTGTAAAAGCGCGAAAGGCAGAGCTTGAATTTCCAGGTACACTATGTCCCTCTTTGGCTAATGTATTTTAAAGATGGAGGCGTAACATGGCTGTCGCAATTCAAGCGACACATCATATATATTCTGAACGGAAGATTCTACGGTTAGGAGAATACTTTTATAAGTTGGTGGAAGTAAATACACATGAATGAGCACATATTTTTGAAAGACCAAAGGGTTTTTTGCTAAGAATCAACAAAAAAAAATACACAATGTATCTTTAAGTTGCCCAAAAACCTTTGTTTACGCCACTGCAACATTTGTTTAAATACATCTAGTTGCATTCGTTTGACTTCTTGTTCCAATTTATTCTCCTATCGTCTCGATTCAATGATGGAATCGCAATACAAACTAATATTTAGGGGTTTAAAAAAGGTTGCAGTGTCAGAAACAAAGGTTTTTTGGGCATCTTATAGTGGCCAAGTTGGGAATTAATGAACTTGTTGAGATTTAGTGAGTGTCATGTTGGAAACATGATCGGCACAAAGATTTTTGGGTGTTTAGGGGTCTGGAACGTTCCTTTAACTCAGCCCCTAATACCACCGGTCAGGTACAGAGACGTGCGTAACTCATGATGATGGGAGAGAGGGGTCGTTTGATATCTTTATTTTGGTTAGCCAGTTAGCCTTCTTTTGGTTAGCCAGTTAGCCTTCAGTTAACACATTGCCCATCCCCCGCTTACAGTCCGGTGCTGTAGAGTAGAGTGTGCGATGTGATGAAGGGAGAGAGGGGTCGTTTGATATAGTTGCCAGAAATAATCCACACAGCAAATGTAGAGTTTTACATTTTTGACTGCACAAAGGTTTGCACTTGAGTCCGTGGCACCCTTGTCCACCTGTGCCAAGAGCCGGGCCTGCTTGAAGGTAACTTTATTATTTTGTAAATTTTTCCCCAAAGGTATCCCCCGTCACAAGACATTTTCTCCATAGTTGGAATCTGCAAACCACATAAAGGGGATCTATTTTTCTGGTTAACTTACATTTTTCAGGCTAATCTTTGTGGGGATATCAGGTCTCAACATGTGCACATAAACATGTATCACACAGACAGAAAGCCAAAACCTTTGGAACATCTTGGCTCTGATTACAATAACAGCGAGCCTCCATTCTACTGTTACATCAGCATGTCTGTATACCGTCTGGCCCCGCCCTTTTAAGCCCCCCCACCTGCCAGTTGTCTTCTCCCATCAGGCTTTGCACATACCAGGTTGAGGGCTTCCCACTGGTTGTGTCATTGCTGGAGCCAGAAATAGGCTGTGGCGTTGCGCTGAGACACCTTCCTTGACATGCCCCACTTCCACCAGTCATCAGTGCAATTCAGTCCAGCTTGTCAAGAGGCCATTTATTAAGAAATATAGCCAGCCTGTCTGATTACTGCATAGGTCTCGAGTGGCGGTCTCGAGATGCATACATGGATCAGTTTGGATTCAGAGTCTGGAGTGTTTATCTGACACTGTGAATGAAAGGTTTTGGGAACGATGTGGTACTTGAAAAACCCTGGCCAACATTCTTTCTTCAGTCATATTTGAAGGGCTTAATAATTTCCACAATAGTTTTTTTTCTCTGAAAAAACACACTGAACACACATTATTTGTTTGCTTACAGACCAACAAGGCAATAGTTTGCCTTGAGTAGAGTTTAGAGCATCTGAACAGTGACAAAAGGGATACAGGCAACATTTAATTATTTCCATTCTTTTTTCCCAGAAAAAAAATGGTAACACTTACAACTTGCAGGTCATTGTTGTAAATGAGAATATGTTCTCAATCATCTGTATTATTGAAATACAAAAGTCCAAAATTTAAATAGTTCATTTAAAAACCACACACCATAACCACGTTTTAGTAATATACAGTAGCTCAGTGGTTCTCAAACCTCTCCTCGGGTACCCCCAGCTGACTCACAGTCCTGAACTAGCTCACCTGATTCAAGCAGGTAAGTCGACAAGTTGATTCAGGTGTGCTAGCTCTGGGATACATCTAATATATGGCATGGCTGGGGGTCCACCAGGAGAGGTTTGAGAACCAGTGATTTAGCTGAATGTAATATAATCACTAAACATCTAAACTTTTAGATGCAGGACTCTGAGCCACCTACGGGTGCTTTGAAAGGATAGCAAAGGCTCCGTCATGAGGGCCATCACAGAGCAGTCCTTCAACTGTGTTAATCCCATAGAAATGGAATGATTAGAAATGCCATTCTGATTCAAATCAATATAGAAAAATGGTCAGAGCATAGATTGTATAATTACTGGATGGAGCCATGTGTGACGTCACCCATTGGTTTGTTAAGATCTGATTTGGGTCATCAAATTTGCCGTTACGGGCATCTTGATTGCGGAATACTTGATTGCGGATGTGAGGATTTTAAACCAGAGGGAGGAGTAATCTAGCTAGCTAACTGATATTAATTGGGATGCTAACAAAAAACAGTATTAAAACATAATGTAAAAAAAAATGTAATCTTACTTACCGGGAAAAAAGTGAACTGCCAACTCTTTTGAGTGTTTAAAATCAACAAGACCATAATTCAAAAAATGAAAATCATAAAAATAGCAGATGGCTTAAATCTAGCGATTGACACCATATACTCATTATGAAAATGTTTACTGAGGTAATAAATCAAGTATATTATGTCTCTCATTCTCATAGACTATTAGAGAAACCAAGCTCTTTTGCAACCAGACGTATCGCCCCCAGGTGGAATTCAGATAGAATTCAGGATTAAGCCACTTCCTCATTTGCGTCAATTTCCCAAACGGACGTCCCGGGAGTCTCTGGAATTTTAAGGTGCCCGCAGATGATATACCATATCCCGGACATCGATTTTTTGTTTGAGCGAGAAAATCATGGTCTGGGATATTGTAAATTATTTGCGGGTTTCAGAAAGCCACAATTACAACGCGGGAGACCCTCAGGACATCCGGGAGACGGAGATGTCTGGAACACCGCCCTTAATCACCGGGACAAAAGACACGTGTGAGGATGCTGTTTAGTAACAACAGCTTGGCCTAAATCACCATAGAGTCCCTCCTGCTCATCACAGAACTAATGGATCTGGGCCTACACCCCTCCAACTGCAACTGGGTTCAATACATCCTGATTGGTCGCCCTCCGGTGGTGAAGGTTGGTAACGTCACCTAATCCACAATGATTTTCAACACGGGGCCCAACAAGGCTGTGTACTTATCCCCCTCATGTACTCCCTGTAGACCCATAACTCTGAGGCCATACACAGCTCCAACTCCATCATCAAGATTGCAGATGACACGATGGTAGTAGGCCTAATCACCAACAACAATGAGATGGCTTACAGAGAGGAGTTTAGTATACTGATGGCATGGTGTTATGTAAATCTTATCCTTAATTGTAAAAAACCCTCAATATGGTCACTATGGACTGCTTAATTATTAACACTGAACCTTGAATTTCACAGTGACCATCACATTTTTGTATTATTAAACTGAGCAAAAAAGAAATGTTCTCTCACTTTTAACTGATTTATGTTCAGCAAACTGAAATTGTATATTGGAATTAACAGAATAAGATGAAACAACTAAGACATGAACTGAACGAATACCACAGGAATGTGACTAACATTAATTATATAATTCGACAGAGGGGGTGAAAATCAAAAGTAACACTATCTGGTGTGGCCACCAGCTGCCTTAGGTAATTCAGTGTATCTCCTCCTCATGGACTGCACAAGATTTGCCAGTTCTTGATTTGAGATGTTACCCCAAACTTCTACCAAGGCACCTGCAAGTTCCCAGACATTTATCCGGGGAATGGCCCTAGCCCTCTCCCTCTGATCCAACAGGACCCAGACGTGCTCAATGGGATTGAGATCCGGGCTCTTTGCTGACCATGGCAGAACACTGACATTCCTATCTTGCAGGAAATCACATACAGAATGAGCAGTAGGGTTCATGGCATTGTCATGCTGGAGGGTCATGTCAGGATGAGGTGTGATTTTAGAATGTACAGATCATGTGAATGTGATGTGGTCTGCCACTGCAAGGATGATCAGCTGTCCTTCCTGTCTCCCTGTAGCACTGTCTTAAAGCTGTCCTTCCTGTCTCCCTGTAGCACTGTCTTAAAGCTGTCCTTCCTGTCTCCCTGTAGCACTGTCTTAAAGCTGTCCTTCCTGTCTCCCTGTAGCACTGTCTTAGGTGTCTCACAGTACTGACATTGCAATTTATTGACCAAATTTGCCTAAGGCACGTTAACCCAGTTGAGCAGGGATGCTGGACATTTTTTTGGGGTGTTTTTCAGAGTCTGTAGGAAGGTTGCTATAGTGCCCTATTCATAATTGTGGCCCTAATTGCCCACCGTCTGTCAGTGGTTAGTGTCTTAACGACCGTTCCACAGGTGCATGTTCATTAATTGTTTATGGTTCATTGAACAAGCATGGAAAACATTGTTTAGACCCTTTGCTCTAAAGATCTGTAAAGTTATTCTGTTTACAAATTATCATTAAACTACAAATATTTTTTGCTGACATTCGTATTATTCTTTAAGGACCTGTACATATTAGGTAAGGTTCTGGCGCCTCAGTATGAACACCACTTTAGCCAATTCTGCACCTATTGCATCTACCACACCTTACGTATAACACAGGTAATTCTTTGGTGTTCCGTTTACATATACAGACCTGTATATACAGTGCCCTCTCTTATGTAGTATTGATTTGTCACATCATATCAATACTTTTTATGTATGTCGTGGCATAAACTGAGTTTGATTTATGTTTATATTACTGAACTATTATGGTTTATTTTGATTATTACATTATATTGGTTTAGGTATGGAACTGTGGTGCGCCAGCTTCTGGGCACTAAGTTATATAGATGACTACCCTGGGTATTGCCTTCAAGCACAAGTGTAGTTGATTATTATTTTCAATGTATCACAGCCAGTGCCACAGCCTGAGGAATCACAAACAATTCAGTAGTGAATCACAAACGATTCAGTAAGGAATCACAAACAATTCAGTAGGGAATCACAAACAATTCAGTAGGCTGCGGAGCTGGCCGTGGTGCTGAATCCACCTCTGAGGCATTGTGCTGTATGATGAAACTGCACATTTTAGAGTGGCCTTTTATTGTGGCCAGTCTATGGCATACCTGTGCAATAATCATGCTGTCTAATCAGCATCTTGATATGCCACACCTGTGAGGTGGATGGATTATCTCGGCAAAGGAGAAGTGCTCACTAACACAGATTTAGACAGATTTGTGAACAATATTTGAGAGAAATAGGCCTTTTGTGTACGTAAAAAAATTCTTTGATCTTTGAGTTCAGCTCATGATAAATGGGGGCAAAAACAAAAGTGTTGCATTTATATTTTTGTTCAGTGTACTATATATATACAATTAATTTCCTACATATCATGTGACAAGGAACAGATGGCTAAGATCATATCCTGCTGACCACGATTTTGGAATGTGAAACTGACCATTAGGCTAACCCACATGGTCACCATGAAAGGCCATTTTGTATGGATGTGAACCACATCGGGTTGGGGTTATTTAAGAGGGATCAAGGAAGTAGATCTGGACTTGTTATGGGACAGGGTAGTACATGGAAAATGGCAACTCACTCTATGTAATATAACTAATAAACGCTTGTTGAATAATTGCAAACTCCTGATCATTTATGGATATGGAATGATTTAATAATTAAATTACATGGCTATGATTTTTTACCACGACACATGCAGTTACATCTGCATGTCTGTGCATGTGATAATAAACGTAAAACCATCAATCAGCAATAAAATTAGTAGACCTTCTTACCAAGGTTTACCTTTTTCACTTCAGCCATGATGATGTTGTTGTCTTGGTTGTTAAACTAGCCTAGCGCCGTAGCATTGACCCATGCTCCCCGGGCCTCTAGAAGAAGATAAGCGTCCATTCTGCTTCCTCTGAATGGTTGGGTGTGGGTTGGACCTGGCACATGAAGAGATAACCATTACCAGGCCTGGACATTATCTATCAACACACAAGGCCAGCAGTGGCTGAAGTTCTGAGCTGGGGCCTGACGGAACTACTATCTTCAGGCGTAGTAAATTAATATTTTTACATCCAAACATAATTTTTGGTGTGCACATGCAATGAATACCTGTTCTCATAGCATTGTATGACTTCAGCAAGGGTAGAGAATTGTCGGTTGAAAAGGTGCTCACGTAAATGGTGACTTTGTCTATTGGAGCTTGCAAATAAACCTTGAGAACTAATGACTATAAGCAGATAAGCCTTTTATTTCTGGACAACCTTTGCTAGTACTTGGGGCACACCTCTGTACATATACCTTGCGACATATCGTGTTTTGTAGGCAGTTGTTTCTATTGCATTTGCTTTTGTCCTTGATTTCTGGTGGTGGGGTTGCCGTCATTAGATAAAGGCATGTGCTTGAAAGGCATGTCGCCCTTTTGAACGTGAAGCTATTTGAGAGCTCGCACAATTTGTTTTCCACTGCTGATTCAAGTGTGAAACGTACACTGGCAACATTGTGAGAAGTTCAGCTTTCTTTCAAATGCACTGATAACCTCACATCACCCCGGGCAACCACTTTGTCAACAATTACGCATTTCAATCTGTAACATTTGTGACAGAGAGAGAATGTCACCGTGCAGGTGGAAAGGCGTCGTCCATAGCGACAGGCCAGATGCCCCCCCCCCCCACCGCACACCCCATGTGAAGTAAGTGTGCTGTTACTGAAAGATGTATGAGCGAGCAGGCTCTGTGTACAAAGTTCACACAGCTGCTGACTGAGAAAAAGAAACGGCTCCTTGACTGAAAGAGAGAAAATATGAGAGAGAGAGCTATGAAAGGGGTGGGGCGTTGGGGAGAGACTGATAGAGATGAAATGACATATCCTGGTTTGGTCTGAGATCTCTCAATACTATTGCAGAAATGTATGGTTCAAAAAGGAATAATTTTGTTGAGAAAAAGCATAAGCTGACGCATGATTCAAAATGTTTATAGAGGGGGTAACAAAGAGCTGACTATAAAAATACATGTGCACCCTCTGTTTATGCTTATAACAACTGAATGGATTCATTGTTCAGTTCAATGTTTCGAAGGTATCGCGTTGCCAAAACATTTGTGAGGTTTTATATACACTAGTGTACTATTTCCTTTTTCTTAGTTTTCACAGAGAAATTAGAAGATAAATTGTGTTCAGTACTCACTGAATTTGCAGAGAGAACACTTGAGGTCAGGTCGTTACAAAGGCCTTATGTATGTAAAACTGTAAGCCAGGCATGTTGGACTGTAAATAATAACATGGTATTCCCTGACAGGTAATCTCTGGATAATATTTGTGAAAGACTCTCATGCATAACATCCCCGAGGATATGATCAAGTCTGGGTGTGATCATGTCTGATGGCATTACTGGCAGCAGATTTATAAACATTTGTGTGTAAGAGTGGTTTTATGCTAATGATAAAAGGTTTTCTTGTGTACCGAACACACCAGACGTCGTTGTTGATTGGACCACTAAAGCAGGCCTTTAACCAGCTTTTACACACTAGCACTATCAATGGGGCTGCTGTGAAGGAGCCTGCGCCTCTACCCAAGCTGGCAGTATGCGGCCTACAGATAGACATGGCAGTCCTACATACGGCAAAGGCAATAGTGAGGTAAATATTGCTCTGTGAGGGGCCGTGGTATTAGTTAAGTATTTCTATATGTCAACAGTCATGATGTTAGTGAGGTACAGCTCTGTCAAAAGCCATGGTGTTGGTGAAGTATTGCTCTGTCAAAGGTCATGTGGTGAGTGAGCTACTGCTCTGTCAAACATCCTAGTGTATGTGAGGAACTGCTCTATGAGAACAGTCATAGTGTTAGGGAGGTACTGCTCTGTCAACATTCATGGTTTTAGTAAAGAAGAAGAAGAATACATTTTATTTATATAGCGCCTTTCCATAGCTAAAGGTCGCTTTACATTATAAATTACAATAAATGTAGACACTCAGACATAAATTACAGTCACATGGATAAATGTAGTCACATTATACAAAATGCATGTTAAATAGATATGTTTTTAACTGGGTCTTGAATGTAGCCACAGATTAAATATTCCGTAGTGTAAGAGGTAGGAAGTTCCATAATTTAGGAGCATTAACACTAAATGACCTTCCACCTACAGTAGACAACCGGAAACGAGGGATGGACAATAAACCAAGTTCAGCTGATCTAAGGGACCGGGCAGGGCGGTAAGGGTGGGGTAAGTCAGACAGATATTGAGGAGCAAGACCATTTAATGCTTTAAATGTTAGAAGCAATACCTTAAAGTGAATGCGTGATGCCACAGGTAACCAGTGAAGGTCGTGAAGTAAAGGAGTAACATGAGCAGGACGCCTAGTGGAGATGAGCACTCCGGCTGCAGAGTTTTGAACACACTGTAGTCTTGCAATGAGTTTTTTGGGAAGACCAAAAAATAAGCAATATTATGAAGATGGAAAAAAGAGTTTTTAACACGAGAAGAGAGCCAAAAGATAGAGTTGGATCAAATAAGACACCAAGGACACGAATCGATGATGAAGGTGTAACGTGAATTCCATCAATATCAAAGGACTTGTCCATCCTTTTGACTAAGGCAGTAGAGCCAATCACTAATATCTCGGTTTTTCTTTTTCTTTTTTTTTTTTTGAGGAAAATTCAGGGACATCCAATGCTTGATGTCCCTGATACATGCAGTGAGTGAGTCAGGCAGAGATGGCCTATCAAAGCTGGTGGTAAGATAGATTTGAATATCATCAGCATAGCAATGGAATTTAAGTCCATGCCTGCATATGATGTCACCAAGGGGAAATATGTAGATGATGAACAATAATGGGCCAAGAACCAAACCTTGAGGAACACCCTGTGTAAGTGAAGCAGTGGCAGATCTAAACCCTTGTATAGAAATATAATACTTTCTGTGAGATACTGCTCTTTCAATAGTCATGGTGTTAGTGAAGTACTACACTGTCAACAGTCATAAAGTTAGTGAGGTACTACTTTGTCAACAGTTGTAAAGTTAGTGAGGTACTGCTTTGTCAATGCCCAGCGCAACGCAGCGCAATGCCCGAATGCAAGTGTCTTTGCTAGTTTAAGACCAACACAGTTGTCAATTTTCCTTCTGGCACCCATGTTGTTTAAATAGCAAGTTGCCCTTGCTTCCATATATGCGCTTATGGGTGTGCTCATATCAGGGAGGTGTGTTCAGGATAATTCTGGGTGTATTGCTAACTTGAGGCATTGGAAAGTGATTGCGCCATTGACCAACAAAAACCTGGTCTAAAGTCAATGGTGCAGTATGTCATTGTTATTTTAACAGCAAATTAGTCGAATGCACCTAGGCTTGTTGCACACACACAGGGAAGCGCAGCAGCACACAAACATGTAAAAGATTACAAATAAAAATATAATATCCGCCATCATAATAGCAATGCGTGAAAGGTACAAACGTGCCTGGCTCCTAAAGGGAATGGGAGATGAATCTCTGATTGGTTTATTGCATGTTACGCCCAAAACACACCCATGAATTAATGAAGAAACTAGTACAACCCTTTTAGAACATGTGTCCGGTGCATGGACCCTTTTTTCCACCATCAAACTAGCAAAAGTGGATTTGGACATGCCCAAAGCGCACTTGCGCCATGCACTTCAAGCCGTGCACTTTGATAGTTAAAATAGGGCCAATGGTGTTAGTGAGGAACTGCTCTGTCAAGATTCATGGTGTGAGGTACTGCTCTGTCAAAAGCCATGGTGTTGGTGAAATATTGCTGTCAACATTCATTGTGTTAGTGAGGTATTGCTTCTTTAATGTACATGCTTTATTATGCCTCACTGGTACAAAATAACTTATGTAAACAAAGTAATGTAGTATTGTGTGCAAAGCGCAGCGCCAGTCAAAAAAAACAAACATTGAAAACTAGACAATTTCATGGATTTATAAAACTCCCCCGGACGCCCTGGACAGTGCGTAAAAAGGGTTAGAGGACGTTTGGTCACCCTATGCTCTGTCAACAGTCAAGGTGTTAGTGAGGTGCTTTGTCAACATTCATGGTGTTAGTGAGGTACTGCTATGTCAAAAGTTGTAAAGTTAGTGAGGTACTGCTCTGTCAACAGTCATCATGTCAGTTAGGTACTGCTCCGTCAACAATCATGGTGTTAGTGAGGTACTGCTCTGTCAATTGTCATGGTGTTAGTGAGGTACCACTCTGTCAATAGTCATGATGTTAGTGAGATACTGCTCTGTCAAAATCCTAGTGTATTTGAGGTACTGCTCTATAAGAACAGTCATGGTGTTAGTGAGGTACTGCTCTGTCAACATTCATAGTGTGAGTGAGGTCCTGCTCTGTCAACATTCATGGTGTTTGTGAGGTACTGCTCTGTCAACATTCATGGTGTTAGTGAGGTACTGCTCTTTCAAAAGCGATGGTGTTGGTGAAATATTGCTGTCAAAAATCATTGTGTTAGTGAGGCATTGCTCTGTCAATAGTCATGGTGTTTGTGAGGTACTGATTTACGTCAACAGTCATGGTGTTAGTGAGGTACGGCTCTGTCAACTGTAATTTTGTAATTGAGGTACTGCTCTGTCAACAGTCATTTTGTTAGTGATGTATTGTGCTGTCAACAGTCATTTTTGTATTGAGGTACTGCTCTGTCAACAGTCATTTTGTTAGTGATGTATTGTGCTGTCAACAGTCATTTTGTTATTGAGGTACTGCTCTGTGACCAGTCATTTTGTTATTGAGGTAGTGCTCTGTCAACAGTAATTTTGTTATTGAGGTAGTGCTCTGTCAACAGTCATTTTGTTAGTTAGGTACTGCTCCGTCAACAATCATGGTGTTAGTGAGGTACTGCTCTGTCAAAAGTTGTAAAGTTAGTGAGGTACTGCTCTGTCAACAGTCATCATGTTAGTTAGGTACTGCTCCATCAACAATCATGGTGTTTGTGAGGTACTGCTCTGTCAACAGTCACAGGGTTAGTGAGGTACTGCTCTGTCAATAGTCATGGTGTTAGTGAGGTACCGCTCTGTCAATAGTCAGGATGTTAGTGAGATACTGCTCTGTCAAAATCCTAGTGTATTTGAGGTACTGCTCTATAAGAACAGTCATGGTGTTAGTGAGGTACTGCTTTGTCAAAAGTCAGGGTGTTAGTGAGGTACTGCCCTGTCAGAATTCATGGTGTGAGAGGTACTGCTCTGTCAACATTCATGGTGTTTGTGAGGTACTGCTCTGTCAACATTCATGGTATTAGTGAGGTACTGCTCTGTCAACATTCATAGTGTTAGTGAGGTCCTGCTCTGTCAACTGTAATTTTGTAATTGAGGTACTGCTCTGTCAACAATCATTTTGTTAGTGATGTATAGTGCTGTCAACAGTCATTTTTTTATTGAGGTACTGCTCTGTCAACAGTCATTTTGTTATTGAGGTACTGCTCTGTGACCAGTAATTTTGTTATTGAGGTAGTGCTCTGTCAACAGTAATTTTTTTATTGAGGTACTGCTCTGTCAACAGTCATTTTGTTATTGAGGTACTGCTCTGTCAACAGTCATTTTGTTATTGAGGTAGTGCTCTGTCAACAGTCATTTTGTTATTGAGGTAGTGCTCTGTCAACAGTAATTTTTTTATTGAGGTACTGCTCTGTCAACAGTCATTTTGTTATTGAGGTACTGCTAAGTCAACAGTCATTTTGTAATTGAGGTACTGCTCTGTCAACAGACAAGGAGTAAGGTACTTTTCCATAACAGTTGTCATGGTTTAGTGAGGTACTTCTCTATGTTAACAGGAATAGCCATCCTTTCTGTTTGTAGGAGTTATTTGTATCCCAAACCTAAATTTAAAGACTTGCAAAGTTTTGAAGTGATAGCGAAATCCCTGCCGCTTCAGCCGAATTGTGTCACCCAGTCTCAGCAGGAAGAAGATCCATTAGGAGAAGATGCAGACAGACGGGGAGACACAAAAGAGTTTTTGAGTTTGAATCTGTCTTTATTAAAAGACAAAATACATCGACCAGAAAACCATTCCTAAAAGAACAGAGAGAAGGAGAAAGAGAGTAAGAGAGAGAGAGAAAAGAGTGGGTGAGAGAGAAAATATGTGACCACATTAGAAAAACACATTTCCCTCAGATCATACAGACCCACAAAGAATTTGAAATCAAATCAAACACTGACACAGTCTTATATCTGTTAGTCAAAACACTGCAATGTGCCTCAATAACAGCAGAAGGATTTGTGAGCCTTTGCCAAGGGGACGGGCCAAGCGGTGGGGCACAAGAAACATCTTCAACAGAACCCATATTCATGTCTTTATTTATGTTCCCTTGTCAAGCTCAATAGTAACTATTTGCACAATTCTAAATCACTGTATCCCTTTTTTAAATCTTTATCCATTATTCTAACTCGATTGTATATATACACTGAACAAAATTATAAACGCAACACTTGATTTTGCCCGCATTCATCATGAGCTGAACTCAAAGACTTTTTCTATGTACACAAAAGGCCAATTTCTCTCAAATATTGTTCACCAATCTGTCTAATCTGTGATTGTAAGCACTTCTCCTTTGCCGAGATAATCCATCCACCTCACAGCTGTGGCATATCAAGATGCTGATTAGACAGCATGATTATTGCACAGGTGTGCCATAGGCTGGCCACAATAAAAGGCCACTCTAAAATGTGCAGTGATACTGTATTTGGGGGGTCCGGGGGGGGGGGTCAGAAAACCAGTTAGTATCTGCTGTGACCACCATTTGCCTCATGCAGTGCAACACATCTCCTTCACATAGAGTTGATCGGGTTGTTGATTGTGGCCTGTGGAATGTTAGTCCACTTCTCTTCAATGGCTGCGTGAAGTTGCTGGATATTGGCAGGACCTGGAACACGCTGTCAGATCCAGAGCATCCCAAACATGCTCAATGGGTGACATGTCGGGTGACTATGCTGGCCAATCAAGAACTGGGAGGTTTTCAGCTTCCAGGAATTGTCTACAGATCCTTGCAACATGGGGCCGTGCATTAACATGCTGCAACATGATGTGACGGTCGTGGATGAATGGCACAACAATGGGCCTCAGGATCTCATCACGCCATCAATAAAATGCACCTGTGTTCGTTGTCCATAACACACGCCCGCCCGTACCATAACCCCACCGCCACTATGGGCCACCTGATCCACAACTTTGACATCAGCAAACCGCTCACCCACACAGCGCCATGCACGCTGTCTGCCATCTGCCCTGTACAGGGGATTCATCCATGAACATCTCTCCTAAGTGCCAGATGCCATCGAATGTGAGCATTTGCCCACTCAAGTCAGTTACGCCGACAAACTGTAGTCAGGTCGAAACCCCAATGAGGATGACAGGTATGCAGATGAGCTTCCCTGAGACGTTTTCTGACAGTTTGTGCAGAAGTTCTTTGGGTATGCAAACCGATTGTTGCAGCAGCTGTTGGGGTGGCTGGTCTCAGAAAATCTTGGAGATGAAGATGGTGGATGTGGAGGTCCTGGACTGGTGCGGTTACACGTGGTCTGTAGTTGTGGGGACGGTTGGATGTACTCCCAAATTCTCTGAAACGCCTTTGGAGATGGCTTATGGTAGAGAAGTGAACATTCATGGGCTCTGGTGGACATTACTTTAGTCAGTATGCCAATTGCACGCTCCTTTAAGACTTGCGACATCTGTGACATTGTGCTGTGTGATGAAACAGCATATTTTAGAGAGGACTTTTATTGTGGCCAGCCTAAGGCACACCTGTGCCATAATCATGCTGTCTAATCAGCATCTTGATATGCCACACCTGTGAGGTGGATGGATTATCTCGGCAAAGGAGAAGTGCTCACTAACACAGATTTAGACAGATTGGTGAACAATACTTGAGAGAAATAGGCTTTTTGTGTACATAGAAAAAGTCTTAGATCTTTGAGTTCAGCTGATGATAAATGGGGCATAAACAAAAGTGTTGTGTTGATCATTTTGTTCAGTGTATATTTTGTATCCTGTTTGGTCATTTATTATAATTTTGTTGTTTTTTATTATTACTTTTAATATTATTTGCAGCTTGCTTTGACAATTACATTTTTTTTCTGATGCCCATATACCTTAAAATAAATTATAAATTAAGGACAGATTTTGACTTTTTGTCATACTTTTTTAGTAAGACGTCCTAAATACAGTAAAACCATCTGCAACTCCCCTTCATAACTAAAACTACCTCTTGCTAAGAAAAAGATAGGAGATAGTGAGAGAGAGGGGAAAGGAAATAAAGAAAAAGGGCAATGGGGAGAGGAAGACAAAAAGAAGACAGAGAGAGAGAGTGAGAAATACAGAGAGGAGGACAGAGAGCCAGCGAGATCCAGCAACAACCCAAGCAGACGGCTTACAAAAACATCTGCTAATTAGATTGCCTTAGTTTACTTGCAGTATAAAGGCTGCTTCCTATATGGTTCAAAATGAAAGAGACACTAAATAGAGTGAGGGAAAGTGAGAAAGGGAGCGAGTCAGGGTCAACGAAACAATAAAAATCGTGATCATTTGACATCGCCATAATGGCCAATCCTCTTTGTCTCGCCCCGTCACGCTCCACATCTCCACAGTGCCTGTCTGACCCGCCGTAAAGCTCGCAGGGTGATGTACTGGAGCAAGGCGGCGGCCAGAACACGTTCAGACGAAGGCAGTGAAAACAGCTTGCACAGCAACACAGGCTATGGTGCACAGCTCCTAGAGAACAGTAACAGCTAATTAACTAGGGCAGTCTAATTGATGTGACATTGCCCCTGGGCCCCAAGAGTTGTAGTAAACCGGCGGGGGGATGCTGTTCTGGGAATGGGTCACAGTTCAGGGGGCATCACATGGTGACTGGCTTCTTCCTAGTCCACTGCAGGAGTTGGAAAGGTTGCTTTTGGAAAAATGCCTAAAGGAAAATGTTACCGCACGCAATCCAGTGCTTTTTTGTGTTTTGTACTACATGGTAAAACCATGATCAAAACATACTAGGTGATGTCTAAGTCCAGACACGTATTTCTTTAGTTTATCATTATTCTAACAGGCAAGTTGACTGAGAGCTTATTATCATTTCATGGCCTGGGGAGAAGTGGGGGGAGGGAAGGGGATGAAGGCTGGTGATAATTATGTTGCCATGACGCTATATGTGGGCCAGATTTAAGATTTGTCCAGGACACCACGTTAAACACCCCTACTCTTAGGATAAGTGCCATGGGGTCTTTAGTGATCACAGAGAGTCAGGATACCTGTTTAAAATCCCATCCGAAAGACGGATACGCAGGGCAGATGTCCCATTCACTGCCCTGGGGCATTGGGAATGATCCTATTAGACCAGAGGGAAGAATGCCACCTACTGGTCCTCCAACACCAATTCCGGCAGCATTTGTCTCCCATCCAGGGACTAACCAGGCCTGACCCTGCTAAGCTACACTGATGACATCTTGCTTTTAATGTCCTGATCAGTCAGGATCAGCGTAAATTCACGTTTCCCAGTTGCCATGGATGGCAGCATAGGTTGCCTCTAAAATGTGTACATATCTTTCTGCATTAACGGTGCCCTCACAGATGTGCAAGTTGTGCCCCCCCCAACACACAGAAATTTAAGGGTCCAAATTGTCCCTTATTTGTAAGTGAGAAAGTTGGCGACCCTAGAGTGAAATGTGGAGGGAGGGGTGAGGGAAGCTAAAATCGGAGGAAGAAAGAGGAATGTCAGTTTGCAACTTCAGCAGGAACATACTACTTCACTCAATAAGAACTCGGAATAGTTGGGTGCAGTTGAATACAGAAATTCCTAAAGTGTAGATGAATGTGGGTAGCAGGAGCAGCACACGAGGCCAAAACACACCAAGTGAATCTCAGGAGATCAAATCAAAAAGGTTTATTTTTCCCTTCCTGATGTCCCACAAAGTGACTGTTTTGTCCTCTGCCGAGTTCGCAATCCATCTTGGCAACATCAACCTCTTAAAATCAGGTCTTGTGAACTCAGCACTGGTATGTTGGTGACTCACAGACGATGACATATGCACAACAGTTGTGCATGTGGCTTCATCGGCACATTTTGGGGGATGCGGCCTTTTGGTGTGGTTTCCGTCTGTCCTCTTCGCCCCCACACGCACCAGTGTCACACACTGGAGACAGATGACTTCCTACTTCCTGTTTGACGCTGGAACTTCCTGTGCCTGGATTGAACCGTGTCCATGTCCCCCCCCTTTCACCAAGTGCTGCAAGCACACCTTTAATTATCTTCATTTTGTTGAGCTTGGGTTCACCTACAGTACATTTCATTCCCACTGAGTACGTAGAATGAACAGAATTTATAAAAGCCCATTGTCGATGTGAAACGGACTCTTGCTGAATTCAAAACAGAAAAATGTGAAATCGATGTGCTAAACAATTTCGAAGATGTGAACCTAAACCTTGACACCCACACTCACTTGGCTACCACACTGCAACAGGCATCTGTACTGCTCCCACACTGAAACGAAATGGGTCAGTCGTGACTGAGGTAGTCCTTGCAAAACTACTATGTATATCAGCTTTTGATGTTTTATCTTTATTTGGTGTAGAGCTCCACAAAGAAACAAAGTGGAAAACAAGCGAAATTGGGCATACAATATGGACAACAGTACCAGTATGCCTAGTACCTCAACAACCTTTTCCCAAACAGTTTCTTGTAAGCGTCTCTTCAATCCGTGAGCCTATTGATAACAGATTTTTAGGTGAACATGCTACATCAGAAGTGGGTGTCGTGGCCGCATATTAAACCCGGGAGGGAGGACAGCACTTTGAATCCTTAGAGCCCCCTATCATAACAAAAGCATCCATAGCTAACAGTGCACAGTAGTTAAACCTGCCATAAAACCGCTAGCTTTTTTACTGCTAATTCATGACACACGAGGAAAAAACGTGAGGCCATCGAAATCGTAATCTCTCACACATGCCTGGAGTGCACAAAGACTTTATGCACAGATAACATACAGGCCTTTCCCATGACCGCAGTCCATTCATAGACAGGTGCTATCATGGCATTCCTCACTCACGCTTCAGAATAAGATGTTCAGAGGCCAGACTTGTTTTGTTAAGGTAGCGTGTCTGGACCTGTCGCTTATCTGCCAGTGGATTTACCGACCGGGGCAAGATTTAGGACAGCAGTAGATTAAGTGAGATTGGGGGGAGGGGGGAACATTTATTTACTGAAAGAGAGGGAGATCTATGTAGAGAAAAAGAGAGGGAGGGATGGGTTGTGATAGAGAGTGTGGGGGAGAGAGGGAGAGATAGAAAAGGTGTGTGGGGGGGAGAAATTTTCTGATTCTCCCAACTAATAAACAGAGAGAGTATCTAAGCCTGCTTGTCTGCCATGAGGATAAATTGAATTCGCTACACTCTTTCATGCCATAGGACTCATTAAAATATAACTTCCAGCCTTGTTAGATATTCATTCACAAATTATTTTCTGCTGAGGAAAGGTTAGGGTTAGGGTATTCTCTTTACTAAGGTTGGGGAGTAACGGATTACAAGTAATCTGATTACAGTAATCAGATTACCCACAAATTGTAACTGTAATTTGTTACGGCAAAATAAATTGTAATTGGATTACAGATACTTTTGAAAAAAATGTAGGATTAGTTTAAGATACTTTTACATTTGGGAGTAGTTGATTCTTAATTGAAATGTATCAATGTAAGTTGTTCTGTGTAACAGCTTCAGATATAATAGATAACAATGTATATTGTGTTAAGTTATATCTCTGTAATTTAGTCGCCATGATAAGTGAATTACATAATTAGTTCATGGTTCATGAAAATGATGGAAATGTGCTATATGCATTTGTCAAAAAATAAGTTATTTATATACAGTATATACAGTTTATATATAATACATTTCCTTATCAACTGCCATTATTGGACCCACAATATCTTTTTTATTTTGGAACACTATGATTATCACCATCAATCCACCTACAATGCACTTATTGATATAAACTGATGTGACCTTTTCATGTATTTTGGAGTGCTATTGTATGTCCAATTGCAACAGTTTGGTTTATGTTTTAATCAAACTTCCTGCTATGCCATTCAACTGGTTATATACTATCTTTTTAATAAAGTAATCTTAAAGTAATGGAAAGTAATCAGATTACATTACTGAGTTTGGGTAATTAAAAAGCGCTACTGATTCCAATTGTGAATGGGTAACTACTAACCAGGGTTGGGTACAGTAAGTAACTTTTTAAAAGTCGTCGGATGCTGCACTGAAAAATGTAATTGAATACATTGTATGGGTGGATTTTTCATATTTCTGTCTGAAAGCACATTTCATATTTCGGTCGTCACCAGTTTCTATAAATATAGAGTGACCTTTACTACCAAGTTCTACAGCAACAAAGTATCTAGTAAATATATTTCACTTGTGTTAACTTTATGTTTTAAAATCAACAGCACATTTAGTAAATAACAGGATAATCTGTTAGATCTGTTATATTACGCTAAACTCTCTTTTTACGAGTCTACCAAAGTACTAGTTTATTGTTCTATCAACGATTTCACCTCGAGACGCTATTTTTTTGGACACACAGAGTTTCTGCCTCGGGAAACTATTCGGAAACTTCCGCCTCGAAAACGAGTGTCTACCCCGGGATGCTATTGGACACCAGAGGAGTCTCTCATCTACTGCGACCAGTCGAAAGCTAAGTAGCATGTTGTACTGCAGTTGCTGTTCTCGCCTTCTTGCTAAGATAGCTAAGTTAGAGGCTCGGCTTCAGACGCAGTTGCCAGAAAAGGAAAATCCCAGTGTAGCTAACGATAAGAACGCGTCTGAGCCACCAGGCAGTGTTGATAGTAGTAGCTATCCTAACTCCCCCACACTGTCCTTGCAGCCGGACAATTTTCTCATGTTTGCTGGCAAAGGGCGCCATCGGCCTGCTCGGCTGGTTTCGAATTCTAAACCACCGACAGATACTTTCAACCGGTTTTCCCCACTTGACTCCGACTCAGGGCCTGAGTCGTCTCTCTTGGGGATTGAGCGGCAGACGCGTCTAAGCAGGACACATGACAAAATGAAAAGTTTAGTAATCGGTGACTCCATTACCTGTAATATTAGACTGAAGAATCAGCCAGCGATTATACAGTGTTTACCTGGGGCCAGGGCTACCGACGTAGAGGCTAATCTGAGATTGGTGCTAGCGAAATCAAAAACCGGCAAGGCTAGAGAGTACAGAGATATTGTTATTCACATTGGCACCAACGATGTTAGGATGAAACAGTCAGAGGTTACTAAGCAGAACATAGCTTCAGCATGTAAATTAGCTAGAAAGATGTGTCGGCATCGAGTAATCGTCTCTGGTCCACTCTCAGTCAGGGGTAGGGACGAGATCTACAGCAGACTCTCACAACTCAATCGCTGGCTGAAGACAGTGTTCTGCCCGTCACAGGAGATAGAATTTGTAGATAACTGGCCCTCTTTTTGGGACTCGCACAGAAAAAGAGTCAGGCCTAACCTGCTGAAGAGTGACTTCTTTTATCTAGCAACATAGACAGGAGTCTATAGCCTCACCATGAAATAGGGTGCAGGATAGGCTGCAGGCTATTAGCCAGTCTGCCAGCTTAGAGGAGTCCACCACTAGCATAGCCAGTCAAGTGAGCTCAGTTTCATGTTCACCATATAAAGTTTATATGTTCACCATATAAAGCCCTCCACCACTTCTGTCATTAATAAAAAAGAATTAAATTACAAAAAAGCTACTAACCTAAAAATGGGACTATTAAATGTACGATCCCTTACATCAAAGGCAATTATAGTCAATGAACTAATTACACATCATAAACTTGATTTGATTGGCCTGTGTGAAACCTGGCTTAAGCCTGTTGAATTGATTCCTCTTAATGAGGCCTCTCCTCCTGGTTTCATTGGTAACCATATCCCCCGCGAATCTCGCAAAGGCAGTGGTGTGGCCTTCAATAATGACACTGATCTTAAACTTACACCCAAAAAAATGACTGGGTTTGTGTCTTTTGAGGTTTTAGTCAAGAAATCTGTGCGGCTTAATCAATCTGTTTTTATAGCAACTATCTACAGGCCACCTGGGCCATACACATTGTTTCTTAATGAATTCCCTGAATTTTTATCTGGCCTAGTAGTGATGGCAGATAATATCATAATTTGTAGTGATTTTATCATTCATATAGAGAACTTGAATGACCCTCTCCAAAAAGCTTTTATAGCAATAATTGATTCAGTGGGTTTTGTCCAACATGTCTCAGGAACTACACACTGCCATAATCACACGTTGGACCTTGTATTGTCTCATGGCATAGATGTTGTAGATCTCATGTTTATTCTCTTAACCCAGGAATTTCAGACCACCATTTGATTACATTCACTGTTACATCAGTAACTCCAATTGTAACCCAACCAGGGACTTTTAAGAGCCGTAATATAAATTCTCTAACAACCCAAAGGTTCCTGGATCCCCTTCCTGACTCATTCTACCATGCAAATGATGTCACAGTTGACACATCTGTGAATGATCTAACTGAAGATTTACACCTAACCCAGTGTAACACACTGAATGCAGTTGCACTGCTAAAAACGAAACATATCCGTAACAAGAAACTTGCACCCTGGTATACAGAAAACACCAGAACCTTAAAGCAAGCCTCCAGAAGATTGGAGCGGAAATGGCGTTCTACCAAGTTGGAAGTATTTCAACTAGCTTGGAATGACAGTACTCTGCATTACCGCAATGCACTTACTTCTGCCCGATCAGCCTATTTCTCCAACCAAATTGAGGAGAACAAAAATAACCCAACATTTTTTTTTGATACAGTTGCAAAGTTAATTAAAAGCAGAATTCCACAAATGAAATAGGACTACATTTTGACAGTAATGAATTTATGAGCTTTTTTGATAAAAAGATCATTACTATTAGAAAACAAATCACAGAATCCTCCCTTAAGAAGCATATATCCCCTAAACTCACATGTCCTGAGATCCAGCTGTCAACTGGATCCTATTCCAACTAAATTTCTAAAAGAGTTACTCCCTGATCTTGGCTCGCAAATGCTAAAAATAATTAATTGCTCTCTAGTATCTGGGTGTGTGACAGACGCGGTCAGTGGATCTTAATTGGGGAGGACGTGCTCGCGTTACGCTCGGGACTGGAGTGAATGGAACGGTGGGCAACGCACAAAACCCAGTGTGCAAAACGAAAAAAACCTGGGTTTTGTGCGTTGCGCACATTCCATTCACTCCGGTTCCGAGCGTAACACAAGCCTGTCCTCCCCAATTAAGATCCACCGACCGCGGCTGGTGTGTACCAAACTCCCTAAAATTGGCTGTAGTGAAGCCACTCTTAAAAAAACCTAACCTTGACCCGGAAAGACTAAACAACTACCGGTCTATTTCAAATCTACCATTTCTCTAAAAAATATTAGAAAAAGTGGTCGCCTAGCAACTCAGTGAATTCCTAAAGAATAATAACACTTACGAAAAGCTCCAGTCTGGGTTTAGACCCCATCATAGTACTGAGACTGCACTTGTAAAGGTGATAAACAACCTTCAAGTTTCATCCGACCAGAGCTGTGCCTCTGTTCTTGTGCTTGTGCTTCTGGACCTGAGTGCTGCCTTTGACACCATTGACCACAACATTTTTCTAGAAACCTATATCGGACTATGTGGACATGTTTTGGCATGGTTCCGATCCTATCAATCGGAAAGATATCAGTGTGTATCTGTGGATGGTCTGTCCTCCAAACACTCAAAGGTATGCTTTGGTGTTCGACAAGGTTCTGTTTTGGGACCGCTACTGTTATCGCTATACATGTTGCCTCTTCGTGATGTCATCCAGAAACACAATGTCAACTTTCACAGTTATGCTGATGACACACAGTTGTACATTTCAGAAAAAAGGGAGAATCCCCAAAACTGCACACCCTGGAAGCCTGTGTTTTGGATATAAAGAGTTGGATGACAGAAAATTACTTACTTCTAAACTCTGAAAAAACAGAAATGCTTATTTTAGGTCCTAAGAAACAAAGAGACCTGCTGTCAAATCTGGCAGTAAACGTAGATGGTTGTACAGTCATATCAGAAAAAAACTGTAAAAGACCTTGGTGTTACTCTGGACCCAGATCTCTCTCTTGACGAACATGTAAAAAATATCTCAACAGCAGCTTTTTTTCCATCTCAGGAACATTGCAAAAATTTGAAATTGTCTGTCAAAGAATGATGCAGAAAAGTTAATCCATGCCTTTGTTACCTCAAGATTGGATTATTGTAATGCTCTCTTTTCTGGCTACCCAGATAAAACCCTAAAAAAACTTCAGTTAGTGCTTAACGCAGCCGCCAGAATTCTGACTGGAACTGCAAAATCGGAACACATTACCCCAATTCTAGCCTCTCTACACTGGCTTACCCACACGTACATTACGTTCACAAGATGCCGGCCTACTCGTTGTTCCCAGAATTTGTAAACAAACAGGCTTTCTCATATAGAGCTCCAATTCTGTGGAATGATCTGCCAACCCATGTGAGAGATACAGACTCAGTCTCAACATTTAAGTCTATGCTGAAGACTCATCTCTTCAGTAAGTTCTATGGTATAGTGTAGTCTGGCCCAGGGGGCTAAAAGAGAACGGAGGCACAGTTAATTAACCGCCCATGTTGGCTTGCTTGGTAGGCTCCCCTCTCTCTACTGGGATGTCCTCACTCCAATGCTACCCCTGCGGTGGTTATGGTCTGCTGGTGATCCTTTGGAGGTGTGGTCTTGGCAATGTGGGTGGGTCGGAAGCATGCCTGCTTGCTCCTGCCCAAGGCTTCCTTGTGCAGGACCACGTCTCTTGGCCCCCCCCGTCTCAGCCCCAGATGTTATGCTGCAATAGTTTATGTCCCGGGTGACGAGGGTTTTATATATTCACTTTGGGGTCAGAGCTGTGTCAAGGTACTAGACCCAAGGTATGCCCACCTCTAATGTTCCTGATGTCATGTTAATCCTAGGAGGACCCTAGGAACATGCGACAGGAGCAAGTGGCCTGATGACTCCTTCCTGTCCCCTTCCTGTGCCCGGCCCGCTGCTGTGCTGGATCCCATGTCATTGCGGTTGATGATCCCGTTTCCACCCGATGACGCCAGCTTTCATCTCCAGGCGGCTTCACGGTCTTCCTTCGCAAGACCACCGAACTGTATTGATGCTACATAAAGACTATGGTCACAGTCCACCCATCATATCTTCATTGCTGGACAATAATTGAACACTGATTTACCTTATTACAATGGGCTGTGTACCTTCAGATCCCCCACCCGGTACAGCCAGAAGAGGACTGGCCACCCCCTTGAGTCTGGCCTCTCTCTAGGTTTCTTCCCAGGTCCCTCCTACTAGGGAGTTTTTCCTAGCCACTCTGTATCACTTGTGTTGCTTGCTTTTGGGGGTCTCGGGCCGGGTGTCTGTCAAAGCACTTTGTGACAACTGCTGTTGTAAAAAGGGCTTTATAAATAAATTTGATTGATTGATTGATAGAGGAGGTGAGATAGTGTTAAAGGTGCTATATGTAAAACGGACAGCCAGCGTAAAAAAATGGGTACTACAGTTCAAATTCAAAATACCTGAGTTGTATCCCTCTGCCCCCTCTTCCCCAGAATCGAAAATAACTTGACGAACAAGATCAGCGCAATCATGACAAGCGAACCTTGTTTTACTATGTCTATGGTCATGGAACCGTTTAGAAACATGCAGAGTTTTTTTAGGTTGTGTAGAATCTATGATCTCGTTCGTTTTTTTGCTGCTTCGATGGCTGTAGTGCGCTGGGTTTGCGTTTTTACAGGTATGCCTGCCAATCCGTTTGTGCTGTCAAAATGGGCAGTTGATAACAACACACAGGCCAAAACATAAACATAAATTCCGTCACGGAACGTACTTTTCCAAAAGAAAAAATACTGACATTAGCATTGTTTTCAGAAAATATAGTATGCAGCTTAACATGTTTCCTTAATATCTGATGAGGCATTGGCGTCATTTTTGGATTTATTACAGTACATGTATTAGATATAGCACCTTTAACCTCCTGATTATCAGCAGGTAAGATTCCTAGTGGACCGGGAATAAGACAGAACACGACGGGCAATACTCTGCTGACATGCACCACCAGAGTAAAGCAGCCTACATGCTCACAGGAAATGCAAGTTTCATTACATGAAAGTGTAATGTTTTTGTCATAAAATGAGCATGTGGTGCTACTATGCAGAAATTTGCTACGCAGATTTGGAACCCCTCAAAAAAGTAAGGGAAGCGGCTATGCTGACAACTTTATCAGTATCTTTTGTTGCGCTGAGGAGTATTTTTTCAAGCCACCTCTATTATCACTGCTAGGCACATTCCTTTGCCAGTTCAAACACAACATTGCATTTGTCAAAAATGCGATGTTCATAGTTCATGTTCTGAAAACAAGACTTTGCTCTTGCATACGTATCTACGTGCGTTAACTCTCATTGCCCCATGAGTCTGCTACAGCTGCCGCTTGTAATGCTTTAGAACGATTCCGCTGGCGGCCTCCTGCGGACACATTGAGGCAATGGCCTACCCTCCCAAGCAGGTTTGCCATGGGTGTCCGAAAAATCCTGAATTCTTGGCTGTCCATGAACTGTTGAGCATCTGGGTCTATCTCAAATGAGCAAGAGTCTTTTTTCCCTTTCCTCGCAGTTTCGTGAATCCTTCGGCCAACCTTCTTATTCAGTTGGACTCAGGTTAAATAATCCTGGCGTGAGAAATACTAGTGCTCAATGCTTTCTCCAATGTTTCCCTTCAGGTTCACAGGGTGATTCAGCGCTTCGGGCTGCCTGTAAATCCACTTCTTTGCCATGCTGCCATGACCTGACAACTGCTACCTGACAGCATTGAGGGTGTGTCATAAGAAAGCAAAGAAAGCACATACAAACCAGATCTGTCAGCAAAGACAATTTATAAAGCACAGATAGGAAGACAAAAAGCCCTGGAGTTGTAGCCAACATGTTGTGGCACACACACACACACACACACACACACACACACACACACACACACACACACACACACACACACACACACACACACACACACACACACACACACACACAAAAAGCAC
>JACXGM010002614.1:0-16683 GCA_016801145.1 Umbra pygmaea | reverse complement strand
CGAGCCTGAGTTACACCTACGTCCTGGGAGACATAAAAGGAAGAGAGAACGAGACGTAGAGATGCCACTGTTGGAGCCATTGTGTCTCCGTGATAATTCCCTGAGACTCATCTCCACACACTCAGATCAGTAATACCTCTACATAAAATACTGGAAGCAGAGCCGTTAGAAGGATCTAGAATGAATTTTGTTTTTAAATACAATAAATACGCTAAGTGATTTCGGGGGGTTTGCTCTTGATTCAACTGCGCCCTCAGCTGCAACCTCCACCCATTAATGTATTTAACTAAAATCTGTCTAATGATTGTTGGAACTATAATGTATGTATGGCTGGTCTCTCTAAATAGTCTGATGAAAATGACCATGTATAGAATTAGACAATTATTAATAATGACTTGATTGATTAGCAAATGCAATGAAAAATAACATTTCAAAGTAAGGATTCTCTAATCCAAGCAGAGCACTTGCACTATGCCACAGATAAGTACAGGTGTAATGAAAATTATTCAACCCTTATTGCAAATCAGGTTTATTGACAAAATGTACAGACTCTCAGTTGGTTGCAATGAACAAATCAAACAAAAGCAATTGAAATAGATCAACACAATGAATGCTTCAAGTGGTTTCCCCAAATCCAACTAAAATGCAACTCATAATGACTTCTCCATTCTCAAGATTATTCAACCCCCTGAAACAAGAGCTTTGTTAGTTGCAGCAGGTGTGAGTGAGCTAGAACATATGAAATACCTGAACTGTCTAGGGGTTTGTTGAGTGTCACATTTGACTGCATGTTAAAAACATGGCTAAGACTAAAGAATGGTCTACAAATTTAAGAGATCGCCCTTCAAAAACAAGGAACTGGATACAAAAAGATAGCGAAGGTACTGAATGTTCCCAGAGACACCGTTGGAAGCAAAGTTCCCAAGTTCAAAGTTAGGGGAACAGTGATTACACCACCTGGATGGGGCAGAAAGTGGAAGCTATCAATGGCTGCAACCAGATTTCTAAAATGGCAGGATGTGAAAAACACTTGAGTGACTGCAAAAGACCTGTCGCTAGACTTGGTGGCAACAGGCACTGATGCTTAGGTGAGCACAGTAAGATGCGTACCAAACGCAAAACGTTTCCATGCTAGAGCTCAAAGACGTACACCACTACTGACCCAAAAGTTTAATTATTTTGAGACTGATGAAGTCATTATCTGTTGCATTTGCATTTGAATTTGGGCAAACCACTTGAAGCATTCGTTGTGTTGAGCTACATTTGTGCTCAAAAGTTTGTATACCGCTGGAAAATTGGTAGTAGATGTACCATTTTTAAAGGCAACATGAGTGAGCAGGCAAAACAATGTTTTCTTATTTTTCATGGGATTCATGTTCAGCTGTAGGTGATAACAGAATGGCACAATAATAAAACAAAACATGGCAACAAATAAAATAATGAAATGACCCCTGTTCAAAAGTCTTAATACCCTTTATCACAAACTACTGCACACTGTCATTGATGCTAGTGATGATAGTATAACTGCCCATTTGTCTTGGCAAAATGCCTCCAGGTCATGCAAAGTCTTTGGTTGTCTTGCATCAACCACATGTTTGAGATCTCCCAAGAATGGCTCGATGATATTAAGGTCAGGAGACTGGCCACTCTTTCCCCTTTTTCTGCTGTAACCACTGGAGGGTCAACTTGGCCTCATTTTAGGGTCATTGTAAGGTTGGAATGTCCAACAGCGTCCCATGCGCAGCTTTCATGCAGAAAAATGCAAATTGTCTGCTGGTATTGTCCGATAACTTGCTGCATTTATTTTGTCATTGATTTTCACAAGGTTCCCCATGTCTTTAGAGCTCACACACCCCCAAAACATCAGTGAGCCACAACCATGCTTCACAGTGGGGATGGTATACTTTTTACTATATGCCTTGTTGACCCCTCTCCAAAGCTTATGGTTGTGACCATAACGCTCTATTTTGGTTGCGTCACTCCAAATTACAGTGTGCCAGAAGCTGTGAGGCATGTCAACATGTTGTCGGGCATATTGCAACAGAGCTATTTTGTGGCACTGGCATAGTAAAGGCTTCTTCCTGGTAACTTGAACATGCAGCAAATTTTTGTTCAAGTATTGTCGTATTGTGCTCCTTGAAAAAAATATGCAGTATTTTTCCAGAGCAGACTGTATGTCTCCCGAGGTTACCTGTGTTTTTTCTTTGTATACCAAACAATATATTTATTTTTTATTTCTTTCTTCATTTTTCTCCCCTCCCAATTCCCTCTATAATCCTGCCTAGTCGGCAGCTCCGCAACTCCGTGCACAGATCTGTGGGATGGTTCATCCAACCACGTCGGCCTAGCCGCCGATACTTTTTGCACTGCGAGTCCAACACGGAAAACTTTAGTCACATCATGCACAGGCATAATTCAGCATGTTTGCCAGAGTTGTGTGGTAGCTTACATGTTTTATCCCCTACACCAGCGATGCTCTCCATATCTATGCTCTCCATATCTGTCACTGTCAATATATTTGTAATCGACCACTCATGTAGTAATCAATTAATTTAGGTATATCAGGTGTTGACAACGTTGACCATATTGATGAGAACTAAACTGTCAACAACCTGCTACTTTGCTATCTAATAAGGCAGCTATTGTTAGCTGTTGTTGCACCCTGTTCTCCAGCGCATTATATATAAGGACTCCTTGGAGGCAGAAATCATTTGATTGGTTGATTCTGTTTTGAGTAAACCAATCAAATCATTTTTGCCTCCAAAGCAGATCTGCGCGGAAACCTCTTCAATACCTAAAACTCCTATGAGCTTCCCTTTTAGCATGTGCTTTCTCTGTAAATCAATGTCTGTAGTTTGCTAGGTAAATAGCCATTTCACCACCACGCTGCTACATTAGCTGACAACACAGAGATTCTCGTGGCCACGCCCCCTGAGCTGCCACCATTACTGCCTCTAGTGAGGCAGGTTCCTCCAGCCCACCAGCCCTCTGTCTGCCTCGGTGGATTAGGACGCCAGGGTTGCTCCACAGAAAGGGGATCACTACAACGTGACTCCCCCCCAATTCGAGGGTCTGCTGCCCTCCCTCACTCCCGTCTGGGTGAGTGCCTTTGGCGCCGGGGTCGCCTACTGGACAGGGGGGATGGTCTGCCCGTCGGGAGCTGGGCCTTGGGGGGGGGGTAATGTCACGGTTTCTTTTTATGGGAGCAGGACATATGTTTTTGAGTTGCTCCCCTATGTGTATTGTTTTGATTTCTTCCCCATGTGTTCTGTTCATTTTGGTTTCCTGCTTTTCTTCAGTCACGTTTCTGTTATCCAATCACTGTTGTTAATTACTCACCAGCTGCCTCCGTTTACTAATTAAGTTCTGTATTTAAGTTTTGGCTTAATGTTAGGTACCGTAGCTGTCGCTCATTGTTTAATGTCAGTCTGTGTCTTGGTGTGTGTTTGAAGTACTGAAGAGTACTATTCTGCGTTATGCCCCACGAGGCAGTCTTTATTTCACACAATTGTTTTTCCTTATTAAAATATGTTTTGTTTCTGAGTATTCCTTGACACCTGTCTCATCATTTCAGAACCATGGACCAGTGTTATTGTGGCAGTTATCATTCCACTGCTACTGCATATATGTTTTACATATTATCAGTCCACTCTTACTGCATACAGTATATAGGTTATAGACATTTTCTGATATTCCATTGCAAGAATCCTACATGTAGTCCCTTTAAACATTTAAATGCTTAGAGATTAGGCTGAAGTTTTTTTTAATCTGTTTTTTGTTAGCTCATTCAGTACAACTCTGTATAACTAAAGAATTTATGATTATAAGTCCATTTCCCCATGAAGAGCAAAAGTGGGGGACAACATATTTACAGATGCCTTGTTCAAAGGTAGCATTTACCAGCAAACAGCATCACCGTTTTTCACAATTTATTTTTGAAGCAGTTTATTCCATCCCTGCTCTGGTCTTGTATAAATGTCAACGTATAAACGTTTTGTATAAATGTCAACGTTTGCACACCACAGTGTCATTTGGTGACTTTGATCAAGAACAGATCCTGTAGTTGGCACTGGTCTCAGTCCTGTGGCACCAATTTTACATCAGTGGTTTTGTTAAACCCAACGTGTTCCCTTTTTTTTTCCTTCCAACCAAGAACCAAGCAGTAAATAAGAAATATCTCAGTGCTATTACACAGTGAATCACATGGTTAGAGTTAAGATAAATCACAATTTGAAATCTTTAAATTCCAACTTAGCTCATCTCAGATCTGACTGAGCATGAGTGAGTCGGAGTCTTTGGAATCGATTAGGAAACTATTTCTCCGCCAGTGGATTCGGATTCTCTCCGTTATTTTGGCTTAAACCGCGAAGATGCTCATTGGCATGCAATATTTACGGCCTCTTCTAATAAGGGCCAGTTTTAATTTTGGCAATATAGAACGGTCCAATTTTCTTCCAAGAAGGTTGTTGGTGTATGGGGAGAGAAGCCACCAATGGTGAGGCAGTCTGGACTGGGTCCTGAACAGGTGGAGGAGCAGTAGGTAGCCCACGTAGGTGCCCGCTACGAAAGTAGAGCCAGAGGTAGCCAGAGGGCAGCTTTATGAAGAGCTTATCAGTAATTCCATCGAGGGCAGATGGGAAGAAGTCAATGTCTTACTGTTTCACCGTTTCATTCAACTGCCACATGCAGAGGTTTTAAACTCAGAGGTGAAGCATCTCAACACTTCCAGGAACGCTTGCAGAGCACACTCAACTGATCAGACCTGGGATTTGTTCTTTACTACAACAAAAGGAATGTGCCAACTGACACTTTTTCATTTTTGTTTAAACATACATTTGGTCATGTTCGTATATTTGTCATTATGTAAACTCTTCATGTAATCACCTTGAAGCATGATAGGGAATGTTGTCACTTTGAAGCGTGTTTTGCATAATCAGTTTTTGTGAATTTTTATACTTCACAATCTTTAGAACAATTAAATAAGCCTCGCTATGCCACCTGAAACCTTGGATTGAAACGCTATAGGTGAATCAGTCTGACAGACTGAGGGATGAAATCCTATAGGGGCTTTTGAGCAACATGTATCTGAATGTGATTGGATCCACCTTTAACCAATTAAACTATTAAACCCACCTTTAACCAATCAAATCAACAAGTCATTGTGGCTTTTCAAATTGCTTCATGCAGGTTTCTCACCCGTTGTCACCTATAACAAACCCTTAGTTCATCAAATGGGGCTGATTAGACCAGGAAAAAGCTATTTGGGCCCAATTGTATCTATTCTGTACAGCCAGATTAATATTCATGTAGTGTTTGAAAGTGGTTTCAGGCAGCATTGTGAGGCTACCATTAAATGTTTAAAGCCAAAAATGATATAGATTCTGGGGTAATTGATGTTGCTTGATGTTCTACATTTTGAGTGTTAATATGTTTTATTTTTAAAGGGGGGTTTTCAAACCTGGAAGAACACAGGCATTATTTCAAAACAAGCAACTGCAGCCACATCTTCCATAAACGCTAACAAAGAACACATTGAACTGATGGTTTCTCCAGTCATTGTCCCTTAACAACACACAGCCAAAGTGAACCTATACTCCTTCTGGAGAATAAGTAGTGACAATTAACATTTTGGCCTCTAACGGTACCACACAATTGAGAGGGGGAGACACACAAACTTACAGATAAAGAATGGAAGATCCCTGGTTCTAATCTTCAGACTGCCATGGTGAAAACTTTTGTTCTGGTGTTTTCCGTCATTCCGAGAGTTAACCCTAATTGCTCACCCTTTAACATTCCCCCCAGGTCGTAGCTATAAATAAGAATTGCTTCATTATTAATTTACCTGGTTCAATAACAATACAATTAAAATGACTAAATTAGCCATGATCCACTCATTTCTTGGCTTACGATGAAAGGTTTCCTCCTAAACATCCTCTAAAACTATATACAAGTCAGTATGGAAATCCCACTTTGTGAGAGAGCATAAAATAGAAATACAACTTCCTCGGCCCTCCCCAACTTTCATCACTGACATCATTGTGTAAAGGTGAAGTTAGATTTATATGTGGCTGGTAACTACACTCGCCATAGTTTTCTGTTGAAACCTGAACTGCAATCGACGGTAGAAGACACTAGAAGACACTGCAGACACAGCCCCCGTCTTCTACACACACACGATCAGCCACCCACACACACAGGCTGAAATGGGTTGTTGGGAATGAGGAAGGAGACGTGTTAGCCCTGTGGCACACTGAAGCCCACGCGAGGCCGTATGCTTGAGCCGGAGCCTTCCCAGTCGGGCCAGGGTGGCATATGGCGGGAATCTGCACAGAGCCATGCCAGACCTCTCCATAGAGCACACCATCAATATCAGTTTTCCTATTCCTCCATCCCTCCCTTCACCCCCCCGACCTCCCTGCATGATGTCCACACTTCTTCTGCGTTAGGTCACATGTAAATAAACGTATATATGTAATATATACGTTTTGATTATGTATGAATAAAAACAGATGCAGGGCTGGCGACGCTCACGCGATGACAGTGTGACACATGCAATTGGACCATATCCCATACAGTCATCTTCCAACTGTTGAAACGATGTGTCACTTAATCAGATGCACGTTCGTCATTTTTTTGTGCACATCCTTTGTTTTTCTGACTGTCAATATGACCCGTGTCAGTTGATTGTGGGGACACAATTCAGAATGAGAGTCTACAACAGCGAATCTCACACCAAGCTATCTTCAAATGTTGACAGGCCTGAAGACACATGTTTACATGTACACATCCACACGCAATCTAAAATGCACTGGCACACCTGCACGCTCTTGCCAGGGCTAACGGAAAAGCCAGTAAAATTATTGGCTGCTGGCCAAATTGTCTGATAAAAAAATCTAGGTGTAGTTCAATAACTAGAAAGGTACCATCTTTGGGGAACTTGTGATGTGTACTTGCAGCCACCTATAGTCTCCAGCTGGAGTGGGTGGATTAACTATGAGTGGCTTGGTGGTTTGGTATGGTGTTTGGTATGGTGTTGGGTGTGGTGTTGGGTGTGCTGTGGTGTTGGCTGTAGTGTTGGCTGTAGTGTGGTTTAGGCTGTTGTGTTGTTGGGTGTGGTGTTGGGTGTGGCATGGTTTTGGGTGTGCTGTGGTATTGGGTGTGTGGTGTTGTGTGTGGTGACGGGTGTGGTGTTGGGTGTGTGGTGTTGTGTGTGGTGATGGGTGTGGTGTTGGGTGTGTGTTGTATGTGGTGTGGTGTTGGGGCGCAGGTGGCTCAGTGGCTAGGGAGACAGACTTGTAGTCTGAGGTTTACCGGTTCGATTCCCGACTGTGCCAAATGTTGTTGTGTCGTTGGGCAAAGCACTTTACCCTAGGTTGTACTGGGGGAATGTCCCTGTACTAAATGTAAGTCACTGTGGATAAGTGTTAGCTAAATGACTAAACCGTGTGGTGTTGGGTGTGCTGTAAGATGTGGCATGTGCTCACGCTCTAATTCTGAACAAATCTGTCTATTCATTTCTATGGGAGGTTTGTCCGCCACAAGAACAATAATATTTCGCAAATTGTTTTACAAAACCTTCCACAAAACAATAGCAACGCGATCGAGGACGAGAAGCACGTTTCGTTACCTCACATGTCTATGTAGTGTAACAACTGTGGGAGAAGTAGCTTGACCAAATTTTGCTATAATAGTAATAAGTTCAAATACGTGAGATTATAGTGTTTGGGCTTGCCCACATAATTCATTTTAAGCAAGCAAATGTACATTTAAACACAATTGAAGGCAAGACAGAATGAACAGTGCAATGTCATTAATTAGATAAAATTCCCTACTTCAATAGCTCTCCCATTGACCCTCCCTTGTAAAGTTGCAAGTTTACGTTGTTGTCCAGTCATCAAATGCGCAAATCCATTCGGAAAGGTATTAGGAGGTACTTTATGGAAAATTAAGAGAAGATGGAATTAAAAATGACAACTAGATGTTATATGAGAAGGATAGGCTACAGCACCGAAAAGGAAGGCTTGTTATTTATCTATTTGTAAGTTAGATGGGTTGCAAACACACACGTATACTGTGGTTAAAATAGCTGTATTCTTAATTAGCTAATGTTAGCTAGCTATTTTATAGCTTATCTCGGTTTGTTGAAGTTACATGGCAACTCCTATGTATTCAGAATGTACGAAAAACTAGCAATAAGTTCACGCCAGACATGCCCTCTCTCCAGCTACCCTCACACACACCATATGGCTCAAAAGTAGAAGTTATGATGCAAATTTTAAGATTTTGGTGATAAATGCAGTGCAGTCATCAAACAACTCTCAAGCCGCCAAGAAATATGGTGTGACAGAATGTAATGTTCTAATATGGCGAGCACAAAAAGACTTAAAAAAGCGAACAGCCAGAGAAAAGCTTTCCGTGATCCTCACAGCGGCCGCTTCCAAGAAATCTTTAAATGTGACAATTTCCATTAAAATAAAATGATAACATGATTTTACTTTAAATATTTTATGTTATAACAACATTATTATTATTTTAAAATAAAACTACTTTATTTATAAAAACAAGATTTGGTCTTTAAAAAGTACTGATATTTTTCCAAAAATAAAAAGTGGGGATTGTCTTAAAATCAGGGTTGTCTTATATTCGGACCAACACGGTAAAATGATTATGTTACAAGACATCAGTGTGCCAAATGTTCGTTTAATTAGGCTACACTGCATGTTTGTGTGTGTTTTCGATTAAACAGCATTTCATGCACTGTTGCTGGGATCAGAAATGGTGTCATCAGCCAACAATTTGGGTAAATGTGTAGGCTACACTAGATGTATGCCTATTTTTCACATCTTCTGACACCACAATGTTTTCCCTCGTGTGGTAATATCTTTCCTTGTAATTATGTATGGGTTGCAATAGATGAGTCCATGGGTTTAGATTTAGGCTGGGACAGTGGGGACATGTCCCCCCAATGTTAAGGAAAAATGTAATTGTCACTATCAATAATTGGGCAGGATCATCAATAGCATATATAGATGGTAAAAATGTGTCCCCACCAATGTACACCCCAAACCTATGCCCTGGATGAGTCTGTGTAGATGAGAAGAGCAAAGTGTATGCGCGTTTTGCACACGCTACATTATGCCCAAGCATGCGCCCTTAAAATAGCATCTGAATAACACGCCACTGACTTTTAACTAGGTTTTTCCTGAATTGTTTTTGGGAACTGCAAGATAGCACCAGGGAACATTTGCGCCGGAACACACCTCTTCTTTTCGCTAAACTGCCCAACGAACGCAAGTTCATTCCCTAATTTACCGATGCGCGTCTGTGGAGCGAAAAGTCCCCTATGCGTTGGGTGCAAAATAGGAATGATACATCTGTTGGTGTAAAACGTCTATTGCGCTGGGTGTAATATAGGGCCCATGGACTCTATTAATATATTTGTGTATGTTTCACATTATGCCATTGAATGGCACTGTAGATTTATGTTTATTGTGGAATATGTGTATAATATGTATTATGAAGCTTTGGCGCCATCCCTTGTTCAACTGGAGCTAACGTCAGGTCTCCTTGTAGTTGTCACGGCTTGTATGATCTAATCGCTTATTGCATTCAGCTGGTATCATTAAGTTCATTAAGTAGTGTTTATGAGTTTTGTGGCTTGAGTATTAATGCGTACGCTCTGTTTAAGTTAGCATTAAGCGTTTGTATCGCTTTAGAAGATGGAAGTATCATCATATTTGTTGTGCCTCCTATAAATTAGTGAGTATATGTGTAAGACTGCCTGTGCTCTACATTGCATTGTATTTAGCTACTTTATATTATCCGTTGTGCTACTCGCTGCTGTTTTACATAACCGTACCAACCTGGACTGCCTTCATAAAAAAACACAAACCATCTACCTGCCTTGGTTTCCCTTTCTCCTTCTACACCACACATACCGTGACACCTGTACTGAACCAACACGCCTCTGTATTCTGAGCTGTACTGAACCAACACGCCTCTGTATTCTGAGCTGTACTGAACCAACACGCCTCTGTATTCTGAGCTGTACTGAACCAACAAGACCTCTGCATACTGAGTTGTAATGAAACACAACCTGTCTGCATGCTGAGATATAGTGAACGAACACCACTCTGTTTGCTGTGTTTTTGTGAACCTACACGCCTCTGCATGCTGTGGTGTACTAAACTAACACCCCTGTGTATATTGAGCTGTACTGAAACAACACGACCTCTGCATACTGAGTTGTATTGAACCAAAACCTGTCTGCATGCTGAGTTATAGCAAACCAACACCCCTCTGTATACTGAGCTGTACTGAACTAACACGCCTCTGTTTGCTGAGCTGTACTGAAACAACACCCCTCTGTATACTGAGCTGTACTGAACTAACACCGCTCTGTATACTGAGCTGTACTGAACCAACACCCCTCTGTATACTGAGCTGAACTGAACCAACACCCCTCTGTATATTGAGCTGAACTGAACCAACACCCCTCTGTATACTGAGCTGTACTGAAACAACACCCCTCTGTATACTGAGCTGTACTGAACTAACACCCCTCTGTATACTGAGCTGTACTGAACCAACACCCTCCTGTATACTGAGCTGTACTGAACCAACACCCCTCTGTATACCGAGGTGTACTGAAACAACACCCCTCTTTATATTGAGCTGTACTAAACTAACACCCCTCTGTATACTGAGCTGTACTGAACCAACACCCTTCTGTATACTGAGCTGTACTGAACTAATGCCCCTCTGTATACTGAGATATACTGAATCAACACCCCTCTGTATACTGAGCTGTACTGAACCAACACCCCTCTGTATACTGAGCTGTACTGAACAAACACCCCTCTGTATACTGAGCTGTACTGAACCAACACCCCTCTGTATATTGAGCTGTACCTAAACAACACCCTTCTGTATACTGAGCTGTACTGAACTAACACCCCTCTGTATACTGAGCTGAACTGAACCAACACCATCTGTATATTGAGCTGAACTGAACCAACACCCCTCTGTATACTGAGCTGTACTAAAACAACACCCCTCTGTATACTGAGCTGTACTGAACTAACACCCCTCTGTATACTGAGCCGTACTGAACCAACACCATCTGTATGCTGAGCTGTACTGAACCAACACCCCTCTGTATACTGAGCTGTACTGAACCAACACCATCTGTATGTTTAGCTGTAATGAACAGAGAGTGATGCTCTGTTGGGTCCCTCCGAGTAGACCAACACTGACAGGTACACATACCTTTCAAATAAAAAGTTATATACACACACACACACACACACACACACACACACACACACACACACACACACACACACACACACACACACACACACACACACACACACACAGGTATTGAAACACACTTATGTATACACAAAACCAGGTGTACAAGCACATGCCTATCTACCCCCACAGGGGTCAGCTGAAAGGTGCAGCTCATGGGGGGGGGGGGCATGACTCTCATAGTAGTGTACTGATGGGGGGTATCTGAATGAATTGGTGTGTGTCTGTGGTTAAGGTGATCCAACGCCTAGAAATCCTGGTTCCCTCGGCAGAGCCACTCATGTTTTTGTGTTGTTTTAGGAGTTGCCTTAAGCGTCGGGATTGTTGTTGCCAAGCATTATGGGCCAGTTGAGTCATACTTCAACCTACTTATTTCTAACAAATCACATAATATAAAGGTAGGCATCGCCAGGAAATGAGTCAACTTGGTAGAAACATGGTTCACAGGTGGTAAGAATAGAATGCCAAAATGTGTGATAAGTACTGCACTGGCTTCTAACATTTCACTACTGTTCACAAGGCTATACACTTCTTGGCTTGTGGTTGGAAGTGAGGAAGTCTTTGTGTGTGTGCGCGTGCGTGTGTGACTCAAAAATGATTGTGTGTGTGTCTTTCTCAAGTTGTTAGGTCGCAGCGCAGGGGCCTGACTGGCATTTAGGCAGGATATTCCCACAAGCCAATGTGTAATTAATTAGCCTGCTGTTCGCAGCCACAACCACTGTCACCCCTCTCCACCCATTTCCTGTCCACCACACTGTCTCCTAGGTTAAGACAGCGATAATCAGATCCATTGGGACACCCCCACACCTTCACATTTCCACCCCAACATCATCCTCCTCTCCTGGCATCAGTAACCATAGCTGCCCCTGTGACAGAGGTGGAAAAATCTGGCCAGTCACCACAATAGAAAAGCACTCAGCTGATTGACTTATTCCCCCACGTTATCAGATCCCATATGGACGAGCCATAATGCTGATTAAGATAGAAACCCCTGGCTGAGATTGGAAGCCAAGCATTACGGTGAAGATTTAAGTGGTTTGGAGGACGGGATGTATTGATATCGCCCTCTGGATAGAGAGTTCACCAGAGGGACCGTCTTCTTGTCTTCCCTTCATTAACCTTATCATGTTACGCAGCCAACAGAGACCTGGACGATGGAGATGTTTTTTATCAAGGTGATGTCGGAGGATTGCTGACTACATATCCCAAGGTGCATGAGAGGGGAGTTATTCCCAGTCTCACATCAATTGTCTGACCTGGGCTTGTTCTGTAGGCCAGATTAAAAGAGAATTAGCCAGTAGTCTAGGGGAAAGAGACATAGGACAGACTGGAATTTGAGTATAAAAAACACAACCTGACAATGATATGCCAGTCTGAATTAAGATGATTTTAGTCAAGTAACACATCTAAAAACTCAATTTACAGCAAATTATTATAAATTAATGTAACTCCTCCCATCCAACTGTTGGGATATCAAATTTATTGTTGCAACCTTATCTCACTGCAGCCACTCTCCAGGAGAGTTAAAAATTCAAGGTGTGAATCCTATACATCCAAGCCATGCTTCTGATCAAACTTCTCAAGTCAGCCGGACCAAATTACTGTACTTGAAGAATACATTTCTGACTTAAAACTTCACTTGTTGTGTGGTGCAGCTAGTGCTTAAACCCACTGACTAATACACTATGGACACAGCAAAATCACCAGTGTTAAATAAACTATGAGAGTGTTAAATTAACACGCTCAGGGCCGAATTTACTAACACAAGCGCAGTTTGCGCTGCGTCTGTTTATGCAAGTTCGGTAATAGCGCACACTATGCTTCCACATTTAGCGTAGTATTTATCAAACCCGATACTCATTACGCAATCAGCGCATACTCCGCCCTCCATTAGCGCACCTCTAAAAGCGCAAACAACGGCCCCGTATGTATCTATCATGGATCTCCCTACGGAAAAAGAAAGCGCAAACTTAAATTTATTGAAGAAGAAATTAACATCTTAGTGCATGAAGTAACAGAAAACCTGAACATATTACAGGGCAGAACATCCACACCCTCGGAAAAAAAGCAATTTGGATTGCCGTAACAAGTTAAATCAACTCTCTATCATCTACACGGAGAGAAGTGGAGGAGGTAAAAAAACGGTGGCAAGACATAAAGTGCAGAACAAAAGAGAAGGTTGCGTACAACCGGGCACAATCGAGGAGAACCAGTTCATGTCAACTAGAAATAGACATGCTAACTACTACGGAAGTGGTGAATGAGAATTAAGGTAGTATGTGTAGTTTGTAATACTGTTCAGTTGGCGTTGTTTGACATATATGTTTAGCCTATATCTTTAATATGTAAAGTCAACCGATGTGGTTAAGTAATTAAAGAGTGTTATATATGTCAATAATCGCAAATTGCTTATCAAAAATGGAACTGATGGAGGCATGTCTTTTTTTGAGCCAAGTGTATTTGTTGCTGTCACTGCTGCCATTGATGTATATTTAAACACAGGAAAATGCGCTTGCTGGTTTACACCTGCTTTTAAGAGGCGGTAAATTCCCCCCGCAGAATAGAGGCGCGCTCATACTGGCAGTCTTTGTAAATACCACGGAATATATAATTAGGCGCACTTTACACGTATCCTCCCACGTTTTTGCGTGGAACTCCCACTTTCCCCATGACCCTCCCTCGAACGCATATTGAAAGCGCAACTTGTCTCTTGTCCCTCATGTGGCAGGCAATCTGCGATTTTACCCAAGTGCGCCCGGTTTGTAAATAGCCCGCATCGGTTACGTCCGTCTTTGCGACCAAATAGCACGTGGAAACAGCCGCAAACTGCTTGATAAATCTAGCCCTGAGAGTATTGATTTCCACACTCTCAGAGTTGATTTAACACTGATGATTTTGCTGTGATATGCTTCATCTACTGTACACAATACGGTACAACACTGTAGACTACTGGACTGTTCAATAATTTCATGGTCTCTGTCTGAGTATTGATAAAAGATTATATAAGTCTTGATGGGTATATAGTCTTGGGGTATTAAATATCAGTGTCACCATTCTGGGAGAACTGTTTCTACTTGTGTATGCTTTATTAATGGAAAAGGTTGAAAAGAAGACATAGAAGAATACATGTGCTTACTTCTATGCTTTCTTGACTTTCAGCTGCCACCTAACACTTTCAATTTCTCAGAAGAATAGTCATTACCCTGTTGTTAGAGTTAGAAACATGACGTAAGCATATGAACATCTCCCTTCCCAAAAGTGGAGAAGGTCTCTGGTTTAACGGAACTGCAGTGGGGAAGTGTCTGTATCAGGAATGCGCAGCTCCGTACCATCTAGAGAGCCAACGGACCGGTCTCCATGACAACTAGACAAGCAATGAAGTGGGAGTGAAGTTCAGCCTGGGTTCCAGGGAAGGGTTAGAACCAGTTGGGAGAGCCTGGGTTCCAGGGAAGGGTTAGCACCAGTTGTCTGTTTTCTGTGCTGATCATTCTGGCTGATATATTATTATTTTTTTCTTCATCATTTGTCAAGCTGTGGTGATGTCTGTCAGAACGGTGGTACAAGAAACGGAAAATCAAGAGCTGAACAGAACGTTGGCAGATTACGAATCTCCAACAAGCACAGTGTAACATCCATATGCTCATATACAGTAATAAGCAGTTCTTTGTGTTTCTTTTTGTGTCCTCTTTTTGCCATTATGTTTTATTTACTTCTATTTCTAACAAATCAACACTTGTAATACAGAAAAGAAATGCTGTAAAATAGGGACTTTTTGTATGGCATGATGTTTTTACATTTACTCCCTGGAAATGACTAGTAATTTGACAGCAACTATTGCTTATAGTATGTATTTGTTAGTTTACTAGTTTACTTTTACAGTTTTACTATTAAAAATGAATTTGATACTATTCCAAATGTAAGACTAATCATTATGCATTTACACCTCCTTAAGTTATATAGAGTTGTTTGGTAAATTAGAAATAAACTACAGTTTTGTTTTAAATGTGTAGGCACATTTCCCAAAACATATTTTTCCCAAATCGGGGATCCGATCAGAAACTTTGGATTCAGAGAATGCCACACTCCAGTTAAGATATTTCAGCTGCTATGATTGGTAAGTGAATAACCAGAATACAACTACGCAAACACATGTGTTTATGGAATTTTTAGCTCTCTGAATGTGCTAAACAAAATAATTATACAAATTATGGTTGGCAAAAACAGTAATGTAGATCAAGAGAAATCGACTGTGACACACATGAACAAAAGAAAGAATGCACGAACAGACAGCGGCAACTCCATTGCCTTGCTTCCAATTTTATCCGTAGAGGATACTGAAACAAAAAAAAGTGTGGATTAAAAATGATTAGTTGTATATACGTAGACGGCAGTATGGGAATTATTGGTAGAGCAGCAGGGTAATACAGTATCTGCAGGGAGGGCATGGGTCAGGTCAGCTATTGAATACACCCCATTCCAAATTATTATGCAAATTGGAATTAAGTGTCATAAACATTAAATATTTTGCTTTTCAATCAAACTCATGGATGGTATTGTAACGTCCAGCCCATTGTGGGCTGGCGTTTATAGACTGAGAGTATGGTCTCATTTAAATATTTGTTTAGTTTTCTTATATTTGTTTATTCATGTATATATATATCTTCTTATCGTTCAGTGCAACGCATGGTGTTTATGTTGTTCCTTTATTTTGAAGTGTGTCCCCTTAGGGGTCAGCCACGCCTCTTCCTGGACAGGGTGGCTGGGAAATTAAGTTAGGATAGAAAAAGCTAGTATTGTGTAGATGGGTTTGATAAAGGATTACGAACAGCCGTGTCCTGTTAGTGAGATCAGAGTTCTTAATATAAGCAACCCTGCGACCAGGAAGAGGCATGGATCACTGTTTGGAAGTATGTTCGTCGTCAAGTCACGTTGTATTTGTGCCCGCTTCCCTGAGCATTATCAGGAGTATTGGTTAATGTACGTGCTGTATATTTATGCCCGCTTCCCTGAGCGTTATCAGGAGTATTGATTAAGGTACATGCTATATATTTAGGCCCGATTCCCTGAGCGTTATCAGGAGTAATGTCTCTAAGTTATATTGGCTTCATGTTGTGGAGAAGACATCCGGAGCAACAAGCAAGTGAGTCACTGTCAAAGTTAGTGTTTGTATGTTTAGGCAAGGCAAGGCAAGTTTATTTATATAGCACATTTCATACACAATGGCAATTCAATGTGCTTTACATAAACAGGAAAACACAAACATTTAAAACAGATAAAATTAAAGCATTTAAAATAAAAGTGAAAAACAGTTAGAAAAATAGTACAGTTTAAGAAATAAAACAGATTGAACGAACATATAAAATATAGTGC
>JACXGM010002613.1:20225-46100 GCA_016801145.1 Umbra pygmaea | reverse complement strand
GGAATGTGTGCAAATCAAAAAAACAATTGGTTTTGTTCGTTGCGCACCATTCCATTCACTCCGGTGCCGAGCGTAATACGAGCCCGTCCTCCCCAATTAAGATCCACCGACCGCGGCTGCTATATATATATATATATATATATATGCTCCATTTTAATTGTTGTATGATACCCTGAAGAAGGCGCAAGCCGAAACGCGTCGGAATAAAGGTTTTTTATAATTACAAAAATCCAGCCTGAGTCACTTGGTTCCGAATTTTTGTGCCTACTTGGCATGATTGTTCTCTATTCTATCTAATTTACCTCCCTTCCAAGAGCACCGTTGGTAACATAATAGTTTTGAATACCTCGACGCGCTCCTGCTACCCTGTCTTCAGTCAACATTAGGGAGCATTTGAAAAGATCTAAGATGTTTTGGTACTTTCAGTCTTTTTTCATTACAGAAGAATCCTTTGCTACTTCACTTCTATTATTTGCTGCCAAAGACATTATGTCAACTCTGGCTAACCAGCCTATAAAACTTTGCAAGTTCCTGTCTCTTTGGAGCTCTTATTGGTCTTGCCAAAGTGCATCCACAATGTCTAATGTCTGAGTTCAATGAGAGATAGTTAGTGGGTCCATGTTTTTGGGTTGTTGGCTATGTCAGAATGATTTCCTGAGGATATGAGACTATATGTGAATAGAACAGACCTTACTGAACAATTATCCATAGCAAGTTAATTGGTGCTTTGAATAGTTTTTGTGTTATAATGCAATTTGCATATGCAACCTCAGCATAGTGTTGGGCAAATGAACCTTCATTGCTGTTCTTCTAGCACATAGACAGTAAATAAAAGTTCTAGCAGCAAAATATCATGGCAGCATTCAGGACTTTCTTTTTCAAAATAAAGGCCATTGTTGGAATTCCTTGCAATGTGTGAAATGTCAATGTGGCTTTTATTTTGAAGAAGAACATCTGAGTTAGTGCTGCTAGAAAAACAGGAATGAAGGGTTGTTTGCCCATCATTCTCTCAGCCTTTCCTGATTTCAATTGGAGAGGTAGTGGGTCCATGTTTTTGTTTTTCTGTCACAATGAGTCCCGGAGGATAAAAGACTATATTTGGATATAACTTATTAAACAATTATCAATAGCAAGTTTTTTGGTGCTTTGGATAGTTTTTGTTTTACATTGCAATTTGCACAGGCAAGTACAGAATGTATATTGTACGTATACATATTGTTCTTGAAAGTTTTTTTCTCATTAATTGTATTTTACTGCACAAATCACTCTTCTAGATGCTTAAAAATCATAAAACCTGCATTTGTGTAGTGTTTACTATCCTAAATCAGCCATTATACACTTTGATATGCATTGACCTTCGGCCTTTTATTTTGAAGGTTTTTTCATTATACTGTCCTTATGATGCCATCTCTGATGTTGCTAGCAGAATACTAGTATGTCCTGCTACAAATGAAAATAGAGAAATGACTAGTGGGGATGGTGAATGAGAGTAAGCAGCAAGACAGTAGGGCATTTACTGAAGATGGAAGGTGGACAGGAATGTGTTACGAGGGACCTTTAAGCTAGCTAATGTTTGCTAGCTAGATTAGTACAATATTAAAACGAATTTATTCCCAGTCTAACACCGCAATGGCCGGAATAATCAAGAAGCAAATCTTGAAACATTTGTCCAGGTAAGAATGCTACAGTGTTTAACTAGTAGCTGTCTAGATATTGTCGATCGTAGCTATCTCTGGGCTGTGACTTGGTCGGTAGGCTTTCCGATTGTGTTTCATCCAAGCATACATATTAAAGCTACTAGTATCTCACATTGAGATGTTATGTAGCTACATCACTTAGCTAGCTGTTGTTAATTCATATTGTCTAATGCATTTTCTAGTTTTTCTGTGTTGGCACTCATTTAAACTGCCTTTCCAAGCATCTATTCTGTTCAAATGATAGAGATATGATCCATGCTTTAGTGGCAGCAGGCATTTAGTGAAAAACTGATGTGCAACGTGAAAGATATATATTCATCTTGGCTGTCATCGCATAACCTTGCATAAATAATCAATACCGCCGAACCAAATTAATCCAGCATTGATAATGATGGCTACTATTTCACAAGTGTGACTGAATGGTCGTGAAAGATGAATGAAGTGGAACATGTTATTGTTTCCCTTAAAATGGTGAGTGATTGGTAATTGGAAGGGTTTAATTGAGTGTGAACATTTTTTAATTAGTTGAATATTAATCTTTTTAGCTAGTGTTTTGTTCTATGTATTTAAAGTTGTATTTATTCATCGTGTCATTGGGGCGTTTTAATTATGAATATTGGTTTCCCAAGAAAAATGTCATTAGGTACAAAAATAATGGATTTACAAATGAATGATGCACCAGTATTAGCATACGTTCTTTATTTAGATATACTGCTCTGGAAAATAAAATAGCATGACAGTATTATTTACATAGATTATGTCACCGATCAATTACAATGAAAAGCGAAAAACGCGGTAACATTTCTAAAAATGCTTTTGCTGTAACGGAGCAGTTGTTGTACCTTTATGTCCACAAAAATGTATAAGACATTAAAACCTATTCTATACAACTAGACTGTGGCAATAAAGAAAATGACAGACAGATTTGGCATTACATATTAGAGATTAGTATCTGTAATCTTACGTCCAATTTTATGTTTCAATTTCACCTGCACAATACTAGTTAATCTTGGTCTTTCCTTGCGAAGGATTACTGAAATCACATTTAGGTCAACAGGCTCCAGCAAGTGCAGGACAAGTCACTGTTACTGAGATGGTCACCAACCCTGCTGTGGATATCCGATAAGACAAAAAGATAACAAATTGGCCCAAAAGACAAAAATAAAGAGATTACAAGCTTTAATCAATAAAACAATATTTTTTTCAAACACCATTTGTTGCCTTTCCACCTTCCTCATCAACCTTATTTGTGCCTTGAACCACATTAGACATTAGACTATTACAAATACTGAGCAACACTTACTAAAAAAAGTTAGGCACCATATTCTCCAGCCCCTCATTAGCCCAGTTATTCTAGTGGGTTACGAGTTTGAGAAGAGGGAGGATTAGCATACTTCCCTGGATTTTGCACTAGGCCACATGAGGACAAGTGTCCGGTTTAACACTAAGTTGGGCTGCAAAGCACAACTCTATTGTGATATACCACACTCAGTTGTCAGGTGTTTCTCTCTCAGAAGTGTTTACAGCTGGCTGGAGTCTCTGAAAGAATGTCCTGATGCAGCTTCTCTAATGGCTTTGATTTGTCAATGTTTGTCATGTCTTGGACTGTGTGGGATGGGCAAGGAAAACTCACTTTAGTACTGTTTTTACCAAAGGCAAATAAGTGTGCCAAGTTTGTATTTATTTTCCTTTTTATTTATAACCTGGCCTTTAGAATTGCTCTTCCTCTTAAAGTATGCAAATCCCCCCACAAATAATGTCCTAGCTGTTGTGTGATCTAATCCCCAGACAACACACACACACGTTGTGTTATTCAATAAGATTTAGCATACTCTCTCGGAAGTCTTAAGTTCATGATCTGTGCCATATGACACATGCCATGCTAAAGCATGCTGCTATTTATCACAATGCTCGCTCAACCAGGGAGTCAGGTGAAAATCAAGCCACTGGAGGGAGACACGTTACTGCCTGTCTATCTCTGCTGGCTGGCCCCTGACCCATCACAGGACTCACTAGCTAGAGTGTAATAACACAAAAAGATCCAGATCGATATCCCTCCACACTCCACAGATGGGGATTTGCCGTTGAGATTTAACTATGATCTTCAGAACAGAATACTAAAACCTTTTCAGTAGAGGTCGACCGATTATGATTTTTCAAGGACAATACCGATTAATTGGGAGACCAGAAAAGCAGATCATAATTAATCGGCCAATTATTTTTATTCTAATTTTATTTTATTATTATTAATTTGTTTATGCAGTAAATCATATTTTAACTATGGGCATAGTAAGATTTGTATTTCAATAACTTTATCTATTGAAAGATTTATAAAACTAACCTTTGTATTGGTGTTGCCACAAACATTTAGTCTGTGCACTTTGATAGTTGACCAATTTTTGACCAATCGGTTTTGGTGCTGCACAAGTGGAGAAAGGCAGAGTATCTGAGGTAATTATTACCAGAAGCACTTGATAAATATCTCTGATTATAATGAAGTCAGCATGTTATTCCATAGGAAATACAGATCAGAAATCACCAACTGGCTTAAATTATTTTGTCACTGTAGCTGCACCGAAATGCAAATGTATTTTGATATTACAGAGTTTGGGTTTCCACTGATATATGCCTGATAGAGGGTTGTAATGGCAATTTTAAATCACAAAATGAATCAAATAAGTTTTAAAAAGCCAAACGTACCATCATAACAAAGTATTTTTATACTTGCGACTCACTGAAATCCGCAAATTATAAACAATGTCCTGGACATTGATTTCGTAGCTCAAACAAAACATTGATGTGGATATTATATAATTTGTGGGCATCATAAAATGGGGGAGACACCCGGGACATCCTTGGGAGAAGGAATTAAATGTTCTTCTCTCTTTGCCACCGTCACGCAGTTGAGTAAAATAATTCCTCATATTTTTTGCTGTTAAACTCAACGTCAGAAATACTTTGAACACTGTGTTTGAGAACACTAGCGACTTATATTCCCTGCTAACACGAATGCCTTTTAATTAAATATGGAGGTTAAAAGACATGTATTTTTGTGTATAGTTTTGAATGGGTATCGTATGGTTTGACAAATTAGATGTGCACAATGATTGTGCTTTAGCAAATGGACATATCAATTAAACCAGCGCTTGTTTGGTGCCACTACCCAATGTTGTCGTACTGTAGGCCAATGTGATGATAAATTATAAATCCTCATTATTTATTATATGTAACGCATATACCATAGCTATAAACTAGTTAACCCTTGTGAAGTTTCAAAAGGGTCGCATTTCCCTGATTGCCTCCCTATCTGGAAGAGAGCAGATCGGATAAAAGTTTAGGTTAATAAAAAAATAGGAACAGTTCTCTTGGAATGAAAGCAGTAAACATCTACCCACTATTCTAGCCTATTACCAACCATGTGGAGCTTTGATTGAATTTGTCCCCTGAAAGATCAGTTTCATTCTAGCTAGAAACTCATCTCTGTAGCCACAAAACATCCTCGAGACTTTAGATGCCGTAGCGTGTGACGAGGAGCAGCTCACAAAAGATGGTTTCCTATCTATTTGTAACACTAGAAAATGTTCTTCCTTCCAAAAAAGTGTCAGCCATAATCGGCGAGCAAAAAGGCCGATGTAATAATTATTTTGAAAACACATAATCGGCCAGGCCGATCAATTTACCAACCTCTACTTTTAAGCTATGGGGACATATTAACAATTAGCAATGGCAACATTTCTGTGTAATGTAGTGTTCTATTCTTTCTGTAGAAAGACAATACATTTACATTATTTTTCATATCAGGTATGGGTAAATCCATTTGAATTCAAAGACTTACAGCACTGACAATGCAGGTTTGAAGAAGTATGTGACCCTAGGCTAGTGACTTCTCCAAACGCTAATTGGAGTCAGATAACCTGTAATCCATTCAATGAGATAAGATTGGATGTTTTGGTTACAGCTGACTGTAAGATTGCTCTTCATAAAATGTGTTTGCCTGATCTGAACCATGCGTTGAACAAAAGTGATCTCAGAAGACCTAATTAAGAATGGTTGACTTTTAAAGGGATACTAGATCTCTAAAAGCATTACTATTCATCAGTCCATGGTAAGTCTGTAAAGTGAGAAGTTCAGCTATGTTGTAAATCTCCCCAGGAGTGGTGGTCCTGCAAAGCTGACTGGAAGAGCACAGCGCTTGAATGCTCAATGAGTTTAAGAATCCTGGAGTGTCAGCTAATGACTTACAGAAATCTCAATAGGCGAGTCTACTATACGTAAAATCATTAACAAGAATGGAGTTCCTGGGAGGACACCACAGGGGAAGCCACCAATGTCCAAAAAAAATAATTGCAGCACATCTGAAGTTTTCAAAAGAACACCTGTATGTTCCACAGCACTATTGGCCAAATATTCTTTAGACAGATGAAACCAAAGTTTAGATGTTTGAGGCAACACAACACTAAGATAAAAAATAAACAGAACAGCAACATCAAAACCTTATCACAACTGTAAAGTATGGTGGGAGGGGCATCATGATTTGGTGCCGATTTGATACATAAGGACCTGGACAACTTGTTCAGTAACACATTTTGCAGGAGAGGTTAAAGCCAACAGTCAGCTCAACATAAGTTGGGTGAAGCAACAGGACAATGAACCAAAGCACAAGTAAATAAAAAACAAAATTTCTTTAACAGGATGTATTCCTTTTGGAATAGTTCCGTCAATCCTGACCTCCACCCATTTGAGACATTTTTGTAAAGAGGAATGGTACAAAAGTTCTCCTGACCCTATAGGAAATGTTTGGTTAAGGTTGGTGATGCCAAAATAGGGTCAACCAGTTGATCACATACAGTACATCAATGTTTACAATGTTCAATAATGACACAAACATACTGTTTGTTTGTTATTCGTTTGTCTGTTGTTATATAGAATATCATATCAATCAAATTTAATGACCAATTTCTGCAGAAATCCAGGTAATTCCAAAGGGTTTACATACTATTTTTGCCACTGCATTTGCTCATATAATTACTCAGAATGTAACTCTTTGATACTCTGTGACAAACAAAATTAAATTGTCTCATAGTTGAACTACTGTATGTTTTTAGTGGCCAAGATAGACTGTTGACATGTAATTTAAATCTTAAAAACAGGGTTGTTAAACATTTAGAAAAATAAAATGTTCTTATTGTCAATTATCTAAAAATGCAATATATTTTTGTGGTAGCTTGGATGGACCCAGCATTGTATTTTGTCCATTTGTTGTGTTTTGCCTGCCATGGGGTGAGACACAACATACTAAAAAACACAGGGTGTATGTCATTTAAATCATAAAAATATCACCAATATAAATTAATGCAAGTTAGCTGGTTCTCCACTGTCATTTTCAATGAACAAGCGTTGATCTTCTATTTACTATGACAAAAATGGCCACCTGTTCATCTACTGTAGTATGACATTAAGTGGTTATTTTATTATTCAATTTATTACAACAGTTTCATCTTAGATTTCTTTTTAAACACACATTGAGTCATGAATGTTAATTATTTTTGTCTTATGCATTCATGTGTCAGTAGAACATTATTTATATATTATTAAAGAAAATAACATATATAATTGACCACTTCATATAAAAACCTGATTAACTTGTAGTTACTTAAAGAGGCATGTACATTTTGAAAAAAGATAACAAATAGGTGCTAATGATTAATATAATGAGTTGCTAGCCTTAAACTTGGTAAAGGACAGCCAGAAAGATGAGTTTTGAAAAATTGTTTCACACTATCGTACTCTGTACAAATTCTAAAGGTTTCTTACAGAGGACAAACATTAAATAATTTCTTAAGTAAATTACATTCTTTCACAGATATCAAGAAGAAGATTTTAAAATGATGAGTTGGTTTTTAAGTCTATTAGACTTTTGGTATTTTAAACATAGATATAAATGCATTGTGAAACAACAGCTTGAAAGATTCTACTGAGTTACAGTTGGAGCTGGGATTCAATCCCAAAGGTTCATCAGCTGGCTAAGTAGATCCCGCAGGTGAAGTAGCTATTCCCGTGTGGTAATGTAGTTGTAAGGCTGGTTGGACATACTGTAGGGTGCATATGTCTATTGATTAAGCTGCACTGTTGGAAATTCTTGTTGGCAGCATGAAATGTGCTCTATTTGAACTTGAGACATCACTGACATTGCATAACACGGTTGGGCTTATTGTCAAGTCATCTATCATTGAGAGAACACACAAATGGAAAGACTAAATAATATTTATCTTTATATATTAACCAGCACTTTGTAATGTGTATTATACTATATAGAGTTAGGTCCATAAGTATTTGGACTTTAACTATAATATATGGTATTATAATTATTATAAATTTAAAATGTATTAATTTAAAAATAAATTAAATAATGGCTATGTTCCATGACTTTCAGCTGTAATTTGAGGGTATTTACCTCCACATCCATTTTAAAATGGAGTGGACAACAAATAGAATTTCTATCAGAGGGCTGCAAGAAGCCAAAAAGTTAGCCTTTTGGTTATATCATCTGACTAGTAATCATAAGGTTGCCAGATCAAATCCCAAGCTGGCATTGGAAACATTTTTTTAATGTTTTATTTTTCATAATAAAATTAGCTCACCAAATATAACTAGCTGCATATTAGCTGCACATTTTATGGATAGTATTAGGTTAAGTTTAGTATTTAGGTTAGGTCAACTTGTGGTCTGCATTGAAAGAAAAGTCCACAAGCACAAACATAAGACTGAAATATTTAGTAAACTCTCACCTCCTTTCTGTTTTGATTGGGTATTTGTCTGAACTAATCATAGCCTTTCTGCCCTCAGAACATGTTTGAGTGAGGAAAACTGGTATGTGCACAGTGGATGACACTAGTTAGCCTGAAAAACAGGATGTTCTAAAATGCACTGTCAAGAGCCTGCAGAAGTATGAAAAGATTGTTTTGGACTGAGAACAAAAGGTTGAAAACGTGCTAGAGTGATTGAAATATGAAAGTTAACTAGCATAACAACAACTCATCTGTGAAATATCATGGGGGGTCATCTTCATCGATGATGTAACTGCTGACGGAAACAGACAGATGAATTCTCAAAGGTACAGAAATATTATGTCTGCTCAGATTCCGTGAAATGCCCCTTAACTCATTGGTTGGAACCTTATCATGCAGCAGAACTAAGACCTCAAACACTCCGCCATAACTACTGTAAACACAAGAGATTTCCATGGTTAAGAATTTGAAAGTTTGTTACATTCAATGGCTGAATTTAAAACTAAAAGCAAAGATCTCCCAAAACACACCTGGCCTAAAGTTGGCTGCAGTACATGCCTGACAGAACATTCCAAGATAAGGTTATTGCTATTGTTTATCGGCACTTATATCCATATCGTATGAACCATTGGGCAATGAAAAGATTAATATATGTATAACAAGAAAGTCATGTTTATGTGTAGTACTTTGTTGTGTAGTCTTTGCATGGAATTAAATTTGTATACTATTAAGGTTTGAAGACAGAGCAAATAAAAACTACACTGGGCATCAGCTGGCTCAGTGGTTAGGAAGTGAGCCTTGAAGGTTGCCGGTTTGATTCCTGACTTCCATATATATTGCTCTGGATAAGAGCGTCTGCTAAACTACTAAAATGTTAACATAAATATTTCATGAGTGTGCAGTATACGATATACAGCCAAATTAGATGTTTTGTAGAGCCCGACTGATTAATCAGCAGGCCGATAATATCGGCTTGCCAATATCGGCCAATATTAGCCATTTTTCAAACTGTCGGTATCTGCATTTATAATGGCTGATATATGAATATTTAATTAAAACCTGCCTCTGCTGGACTGGAGCTATTGAGGACTGACTGATTCAGTACACTACCTCATATACTGTATATAATTTATATTTTGCTGTTGTTGATTTTTATCAGAATTTAAATAACTTAGCAGAATATTTTTTTCCAGTCTTGTTCAGTTATATTTTGAAGCTTACCAAGTCTATAAATATTGGTCACTTTGATTTATTTTGGTTTATTTACCAGAACTTTAATATATGTTGATGTTCCTCAAACAAGTTTATTTTCAAACTGCATTTTTATATTATTGTACTGAAGACACATAAATAACTATAATAACTAATGAAAGGGAAATCTGTTTGTTTTGTTACATATTTCTGGATTAAAAAAAGATATATCAACCAATATATTAGTGAAGACTCCTAAATAACTACAATAACTAATGAAAGGGAAATCTGTTTGTTTTGTTACATATTTCTGGATTTAAAAAAATGTATATCAACCAATATATTGGAATATCAGATTTTTAAATCACCAAACATTTGTATCGATATCGGCCTTAAAAATCCTTTATCGGTCGGGCTGTTTTGTTATTTTTTTTTCTCATTATTGCTACAGAGTTCAGGTTTTTGTCAAGCCCTGCTCAAACCCAGTAGCTCTGCCGGAGGAAGTGTAGGGTAACATGGTCTATTTTCAGACATAGACATTTCATTACTAGTTGCAAAAGTAGTCTTGAGCGTGGGGTTGAGTGAAAGTGGTCCCTAGGGCAGAAAGAGGGTCGGCTTGTGTGCACTCAGTGAAACAAGTTTTTTTTTGCTTCAATTGTATTACACCAGTCTAGTCAATAAGAGACCAGGATTGTGAAAATGGTTAAAAGAATGGTTTGATTTGGTCGAGTGTCCGCCTTATAGTTTAGCACTCATTAGGTTGGTTTACTGGGCATGTCACTGCTGTTTAACAATGGTTCTTAACTGGCAGGCAAATTCAAATCTTACTGGACTAATGTTCATGCTACACTTTAGGAAATTATATATTTTAATGCATATTTACAATTACTACTAGTACATATGGAATTTTGATTTCCCTAAATATTATTATGCAAACAGAGTTTTGTCAATATAGTTTTGTCATAATTTATCAAAACTTACATTTATAAAACTTTACGGGGGCGGCTGAACTCCCCTACTGCCAAAGTGACGACTCTATACTTCGGTCTGTGAGCGAGACAGTTAACCCTAATTGCTCCCAGGTCATTGCTGAAAATAAGAATGTTTCCCTTGTTAGTATTTACAAGTGAATTCTGCTCAGTCATTTGGATTGAAATACACATGTGATCCATCAAACATTTTGTTTTGCAGATTTGCAGATTTTTTTACAGGCCTATAACAATATATTTCTTGTTAGTATAAAATTGATATCAGTCTTTATATGATGTCAGAACAATACTTAAAGGGACTGGCACCCATGCTTCCCTAGGGAGGAAGACCATGTGATAATCTAACACGCCTGCACACAGACAGCAACTGAAAAAAAAGAGTGTGGAAATAACAAGGCCTTTGGGACTGCTAAAGGACTGCTTTGACACAACAGATTAGCACATATTGAAAGGCAACAATGTTAAAGGGAAATTCTACAGTAAATCACTGCAAAAGCATATGACAACAACTGAGTACATTTCGCCATTCAATCGCCTGGTTCTGTATCAGTCTGCACTTGAAATACCTCTTGGTCCAGAATTCAATGCCAACTTAGTGCCCACCCTCTTGCAAGTAGCTTCCAGTGACATAGCCTAAACCAGCAGCCTAGTTAGCTATTCATTGTAATTAGTAACTTTTACAACTGGTCACAAAATCACCCGGGAGCTCTATGAAATCTTTCTTCTGTAGGTACAGATTTAACATTCTGTCACAGATTTAAAAAAATTATGTCGCAATTATGCATGAACACAAGATATATGCTAGCTAGCTAGTTAGCTTACTAACAACCATGACTGACAAATAGTCAGATCACTAATTTGTTATATTACGGTTTATTAATTCATTACAAAAACAACATATGCCATGAAAAATAGGAAACACACAGCAAACATACTGGATATGGATATAAATTAGAAGCTGTATGTGTTGGAAACAAGTACAGTATTTGAAGTATAGTGGCCAGCTGACAAAGCACATTACAGTAAGATACAGATTGTGTTGTGTAGATAGCGATAATGAAAGGCATCCCTGGAACATAGTTTATACTAGTCCTAATGCATCAGTCGGACTGGACCTATATAACCTGGCCATCTCAGCGGGTAGCTACAGATCTTGGTCACTAATTACCCCAAAGTTGACCGAGAGCTATACCACCTAACTAGCTGCAAATGGTACAGATTGAGCAAAATTCCATCATCAATTTTTTTTTCCATTTACATCGCAATTATCATACTATGTATGGAGAGCTAGTCAACAGTGTTGTGTTGAGCCTAAGTTCATTTTACGTCACAATCATCACCCAACATGCAATGACAAGGATGAACACTTTTCTTCCATCTTCAAACAATGCAGATTCTGTAGCCTAGTTCGAAAATTTGCCATCACCTTCAAAATGAACTGTCAAAGTAGCATAAAAGTGTGTGTGCGTGTGTGCGTGTGCGCGCGTGTGTGTGTGTCTTATGCTATTTATAAAGTAATCATAGGTACTAAAATAGTGCATTATTAGGGTTCAACCACGAAGTGGTAGAACCCTATTGTTTTTGTGTTGAATAGTTATTATTATTATTATTTGTTGTCTGCCACGCCGGCTGAAATTCCCGTGAGCTGGAATGAGCTAGAAACATGAAACTTGGGGGAATACCTGGAAATGGTGTGCATGTGCTTCCATAGAAATATGAACCCGGCCACATGGTGGCGCTGTAATTAAGGCTTCAAAATGTAAACTTTGAAAGGCCACGCCCCTCACACCGTAAGTCCGATTGACTTGAAATTTCTCACACAGGTGCAGCTCAGTGTGTTCTACAAAAAGCCTCAAGGACGATTAAGGTCTGCCTACAAAAACTTTCCACCATTTTGAATTTTTTGAAAAACACATTTTTGACATCTCCTAAACCGTAGCTCCGATTGCAACCAAAATTTCAGTGAATCATCATTGGACCAAGTTTATTAAAAATAAGATAAACCATGTTGATATCTCAATTACTTTTCAAGTTATTGACCAATGAACTTCGAAAGTGGTGTGGCTCTGGACATTCATGAACACAAATGAGCAACTGTAAGTCCAATCATCACAAAACTCAGAGGATATGTTCAGATAAATGCCCCAGACATACCCAGACAGTTTCATATACATGCACCTCCAGGGGGCGCTACAAGCACAAGATAGGTGAGTAGCAATACACAAATTGTACTATTAATTGCATATTCATTCTCCAATCATGAAATATCTGTCAGGACATGTCCTCATAAGTAACTGAACCATGCCCTGCAAGTTTTAATCAAATTGACCACTTGGGGGTGCATTAAATGTATAATAACTACACATGGAATGACTCAAATCAAGCTATAGATCATAAAATGTTTGTCCAATTGTTACAAAACTTGCAGGATGTGTTTAATAACAATGTTGAACCACAGGTGTGAAATATTCCGCCATTTTGAATATTTTGAAAAAAAACATTATTGACATTCTTCTACACCATAGCTCCGATTGCCACCAAATTTTCAGTGAATCATCATTGGATCAAGCTTATTAATAGTTAAATAAAGCATGTCAATATCTTAATTACTTTTCAAGTTATTGACCAATGAACTTCAAAAGGGGCGTGGCTCTGGACATAAATGAACACAAATCAACAACCGTAGGGCCAATTGTCACAAAACTCACAGGATATGTTCAGATAAGTGCCCCAGATATACCCAGACAGTTTCATATACATGCGTCACTAGGTGGCGCTACAAGCACAAAATAGGTCAGTAGCATTACACAGATTGTACTATTAATCGTAATTTCAATCGCCAATAATGGCAAATCTCTCAGGATATATCATCATAAGTACCTGAACTGCGCCCTCATTTCTAATTCAAATTTACCACTAGGGGGTGGTTTTATCTTCTCCTACACTGTAGCTCTGATTGCCACCACATTTTCAGTGAATCGTTAATGGATCAAGCTTATTTGAAGTTGAACAAAACATATCAATCTCAATTACATTTTAAGTTATTGACCAATGAACTTTGAAAGGGGAGTGGCTCTTGACATAAATGAATACAAATCATCAACCGTAAGGCTAATCATCACAAAACTCACTGGATGTGTTCAGATAAATACCTAACATATACCCAGACAGATTCATATACCTTGACCACTAAGGGGCGCTACAAGCGCAAGATAGGTGAGTGCCAATACACAAATGTTAGTAGTAATTGCATATTCATTTTCCAATCATGACAAATCTCTTAATAAGTAACTGAACCACACTATGCAAGTCTCATTCAAATTGACCACTAGCGGGCGCTTTAAATGTATAATAACTGCATGTGGAAGGACATAAATCAAGCTATAGATCATAAAAATGATAGCATATGTTTTATAACAATGTTCAACCTTGTGTGAAATTATTTTGAAGGCGCTATTGAGAAAAAAGGGTTGAACCCGCAAATCGCCGCTTGCGGATATATTTTTATTTATTACCATCCAGAGGCCACTTAATGCAAGCTTCAAATTTCATGGACTAATTTGTGTGCGCTGATGTGTAATATGATGTGAAATGTTACTCTAAAATGTTCTTGTCACCAACAAAATTTTAAATATTCTACCGGTCAGATGTTTTTGAACACCCAGGGATTTTCATATTTTTGATAGAACTACACAAAGGTGGTATTAAATTAATTCAAATATATTTTCAAGACACTACTAATTTTGTAATGTTCCAGCAGTGTTGGAAATTACTGTTTTATTATTCTTCACGTTCATCGGCAGCTATTAATTCAGTGTCCTAATGATGAAACCTCTGTCATCCACAATTAATCATGTTTTGACTTTCTGATCAATTTACTGCCACCTTGGTGAATTAAGGGATCAATTGCTAAACTAAACTCCAGCACTGATTTTGATTTTATTTTAAGAAGGTTTATTGAAATTGGACATTAAAACATCACAATACAAATAACAATATTCCTCTCAACTACCATCTCTCCTGATTCCTATGTTTGAAGGTTCACCAAGAACCTGTCACCAGACAAGATCAACCTGAGCACACTGAAAGGGGAGGGCCAGCTCTCTAACCTGGAGCTGGATGAGGAGGTGTTGCAGAACATGCTCGACCTGCCTACCTGGTTGGCTGTCACCCGTGTGTACTGCAACAAGGCTGCCATCAGGGTGAGGACCGAGTGCTTTGTTTAACCGGGGCAAGTCCCTAGTAGTATTTCCCCAACAGAAATGGCTATGTGCAGATGGAGGATGTTCCAGAATCATATTTGTGTGTGTGTGTGCATACAGTGCCTTGCGAAAGTATTCGGCCCCCTTGCACTTTTCAAACTTTTGCCACATTTTTCAGTTTTTCATTTGTAATTTTTTTTTTTAAATATCCAATAAATTTCATTCCACTTCATGATTGTGTCCCACTTGTTGTTGATTCTTCACAAAAAATTACAGTTTTATATCTTTATGTTTGAAGCCTGAAATGTGGCAAATGGTCGAAAAGTTCAAGGGGGCTGAATACTTTCGCAAGGCACTGTATATGTATGTGTAGTTGTATATGCTGACCAACAGGAGATGAACAAAAAGGCAGTAAAGCACCCACAGGCAAACATACGGTGAACGGTTTAACAAGTCCTGTTCCTTGTGGTTTCACAGGCATCCTATGCTGTTAGCTACATTAGTGAAAGCCCTAGAGGCACGTACTTTCTGGCAGCATGGCAGAAATAAGCAGCACTGCTGTCTGATAACACCATTATCTGTGGAAACATCAGCAGGCCGGCTGCTACTTTAGCCTTGATTAAGAGAGGGTGCAACAGGCCAGAGAAAGACACAGAGCCAGACGTTAACTTACAACCACCCCGCGGCCCAGCGTGGCTCGTTCAGCCTGTTTTGTGATTGATGATGCAGTTTAAAACATCTCTTTATGAATGTTTATAAACAAGATTACCCGGTTGAAGCCTATCAGATAGTGGTCTAAAGTGATTTAGAGTCCAGTGGGAAAGTGCTGAGGGGGTTGTCTCTGACTGTTCCCTGGTGCTCTGGTCCCTTTAGATACAATGGACCAAGCTGAAGACGAGCCCCATCTGCCTGGTACGAATTTAGACCACCCTTCTTTAATTCCCCCTGCTGTTATTCTCCTTCTGTTTCCTGTCATAAAGAAATTAGTGTATTATTATAATTCTGCAAGTATGGCATGGCATCTATAACATAGTGCATCCTCCCCTTCTGTGATGAACTGTGGTACCTGTACCCCTCTAGTTTCTGGACAAGGTGGAGGTTGAGATGAGAACATGTGAGGAGCCACGGGCCCCAAATGGCCCCTCCCCTATTGCCATCACTGCTGGCCAGAGGTAGGTTTTACACAAAAAGATAAACAATTATCCACATTTTTGACACTACTTAGGTAAGACTAACTGCATTTCAACTATAAACAACAAACAACTGTAGTTGCTCGAGTGGTAATGGTGAGATTTGAATTGTGTGCTTTTAGGAGGGTGAAAACCAGTCACGGTCCATTTTGATGTGTTTATAGTAAAACTGCAAGCTGTCCTGAGACAGACATGCATGTGGTGTGAGGCATAGGTCTAATGAACACTTGGTTTTGGTTTCATGCTTCTTAAGAAGAATACTTCTCTGAGAATAAGTGTCTCTGTCGCTATAGAGTCACCATCGTGATGTGCGAATTACATTCTATATGTACAGTCAACTCAAGAAGTCATGAAATTGAGCAAAATCTAATCTTACAAATAAACAAGGGTCTACTTATCAATACATAAGCACTTCGGTATTGCGTAAACTCTTGTTCAACTATAATTGACGTTTTACTGGATTTAGAGGTTCTACACTTTTGTTCTCCACATTCATGGAATACATTACTCACTGGTCTCATCGGGTCAGTGTAGGTTGCTGTAGTCAATTGTCACTGGTTTTGATTGTTGTGAATTTCTATATAGTATATTTTCTGGTTTGATATCTTCGTTTCATTTAGTGCTGTATATGCTTATTTATTGTTTCCCTGGATAAACAGTGTTCATCAGTCTTACTGTGACTACTCCATTAAAATAATTAACAACACATTTAAAAAGGTTGTTTCATCTGTCCTCTTGTTGTTCCTTCTGACAGTGAGTATGGCTTTGCTGAGAAGGTGGTGGAGGGCATGTCAGTCATCATTAACTCCATCACCATCAAGGTGCAGTCTCGGGCCTTCCACGCATCCTTTGAGCTCTGGCAACTCCAGGGCAACAGCCTGAACCCCAAATGGCAGAAGACTGACCTTCGCTCCACACGCATTGCTGACCCCAAGAGAGGAGAGGTAGTTAAGATTACTATGAAATAATACCTATTTAGAATTTAAATAAATTGTATTATTCTTGGGATGTAGGGAAGCAGATAGACATGCCTTTGTTTGTATACAGGTATACTCCATTTTTATCTGAATAACTCTCCAGTTTGCAGTAAAGTCAAAGGGTACTCCTTTGATTTCATTTATTAAAATCTGTATAATTCTCTTTCGATTCTACAATATCAGTTTTTTGTAGATAAGTCACAAACTCTATTTCAATAATTACATGTAATTAAAATATGTAAAGGTTTAAAGAAAGTTACCACTTATTACTTATTATACACTATACTTTAAATGAAGTCCTACCTTTGTCTATACATACACCGATCAGCCGTAACATTACGACAACCTGCCTAATATTGTGTAGTTCCTCCTTTTGCCCCAAAACAGCCCTTACCTGTAGAGGCATGGACTCCACTAGACCTCTAAAGGTGTGCTGTGGTATCTGGCACCAAGACGTAAGCAGCAGATCCTTTAAGTCCTGTAAGTTGCTAGGTGGGGCCTCCATGGATCGGACTTGTTTGTCCAGCACATCCCACAGATGCTCGATTGGATTGAGATCTGGGGAATTTGGAGGTCAACACCTTGAACTCGTTGTTGTGTTTCTCAAACCATTCCTGAACAAATTTTTGCTTTGTGGCAGGGTGCATTATCCTGCTGAAAGAGGCCAATGCCATCAGAGAATACCCTGTCCATGAAAGGTGTACATGGTCTGTAACAATGCGTAGGTAGTTGGTACTTGTCAAAATAACATCCACATGAATGGCAGGACCCAAGGTTTCTCAGCTGAACATTGCCAAAAGCATCACACTGCCTCCGCCAGCTTGACTTCTTCCCATAGTGCATCCTGGTGCCATGTGTTCCCCAGGTAAGCAACGCACACGCACCTGGCCATCCACATCCTGTAAAAGAAAACGTGATTCATCAGACCAGGTAACCTTCTTCCATTGCTCTGTTGTCCAGTTCTGATGCTCACATGCCCATTGTAGGCACTTTATGCAGTGGACAGGGGTCAGCATGTGCACCCTGACTGGTCTGAGGCTACGCAGCCCCATACGTAACAAACTGTGATGTACTGTGTTTTTGACACCTCTCTGTCAGACCCAGCATTAAACTTTTCATCAATTTAAGCAACAGTAGCTTGTCTGTTTGATCCGATCACACGTGCCAGCCTTCGCACCCCATGTGCATCAATGTGCCTTGACTGCCCATATTCCTGTTGCTGGTTCATTGCTTTTCCTTGGACCACTTTTGATAGGTACTGACCACTGCAGACTGGAAACACCCCACAAGAGCTGCAGTTTTGAAGATGCTTTGACCCAGTCATCTAGCCATCACAATTTGGCCCTTGTCAAAGTTGCTCTAATCCTTACGCTTGCCCATTTTTCCTGCTTCTTACACAGATTTGATGACAGAATGATCACTTGCTGCCTAATATCTCCCACCCACTGAGATATGCCATGATAGCAAGATCATCAGTGTTATTCACCTCACTTGTGGGTGGTCATAATGTTATGGCTGTTCAGTGTCTACTTCCCTTATGTTTATCTTCCTTTCAAGCCAATATATGTAATGGTAGAGTTAATATGAACTATCCTGAATGTACTTGGTATCTGTATTTTAGTAAATCATTTAATAAATTGTTTAACATATTTATTATTCATGATTTCCTGCCCACTCTGAATTAAGTTATTTGGAAGTTCTTTTACCTCAGAAATGATGGTGGACAGTTTCCTCCGATCTTATGACACGTTCAGTCCACTGTGCTTGTGACTTGAATGTCTGTGTGTTTTGACCAACTTTCAGGTATTGACGTTTAAGGAGATCAATTGGCAGAGTCTGCGCATTGAGGCGGACGCCATAGAGAGTGAGGACCAGGATCTGGGCAGCACCCCCCTACGCCTCATTACCAACCAGGGGCGCATTCGCATCGCTCTGAAGCGCAGGGTAACCGTTCCTTCATGTTACCTGTGTTAGGTTCTGTCTCACATGGCGCTTCAGAGATAAACACAGGGACATTGTGTGATTGTAACATCACCCAGGTGAAGGACTGTAACGTCCTGGCCTCTAAGCTGCACTTCATTCTGGATGACTTGCTCTGGGTGCTCACGGACTCTCAGCTCAAAGCCGTCATCCACTACGCCAAGTCCCTGAGTGAGGTGATGGAGAAGTCGGCTCAGCAGAGGAAGTGCATGGCCGCAGAGTCTCTGCAGGTACGGTACTGCTGTCTGATCAATGTTTTAACAGCACAGATACTAGCCTTCAGGGGCAAAACCTTATTGTCTTTCTTCTTTACTGGTTGTTATTATTATCATTATAATACCGGTTCTGACGAGTTGTGGAAAATGTTTACGTCCTGTGTGGTGAGATTTATGGGGATGCAACTTGCCATCATGGTAAAGGGTCAAAGGTAAAATACTTTCATGCAGTTCCATTCCATTTAACCCCATGGTGACACAATAACAAACAATATAAATTGTAAGCGTGTGCCCCTTAAATCATGTTATGTAGAGTTGCGAGTTATGTAGAATGTATTCTTCATCAGAATACTGTGACTAAGACCGTGTGGATCTATTGGAATGCAGCTAATACTGACTGTTCTGTTTCGCAGAGTCCTTAGCTATTCAAAATATTATAGAAGTCTATGTGATCGAGATATTGTTGATGTGACTGTGTTACAGACTGCCCCCCCATCCCCTGGTATCCATACCCTGTGGACTAACCCATCTCCACCTCAAAGCGGGGGTGTTCCTAGCACATTGGACCAGTACTTCGATCAGCATGATGTCAAAGAGTCCTCCTACCACACCTTCATCTCTCGTCTAGACCTGCACATATGCAATGACAGCGCTTCCACTGACCCGGGTTAGTTGTCTATATACAGACAGTTTATAAACAGACAGGGTTTCCCTATATGATCTTTAGCTTTTCTGCCTCAAGTGGTCAGGTCTAGGACTCTTTAATCTAAACAATTAGGTTCTTAGTAGTGAAATGTAGTTGTCAGAACAAATCGTTTGACCTCTGACCTCTCATGTCACACAGATGAACCTCCAGGCTCCCAGGGTGCAATGCAGCTGACTTTCCGCAGGCTGGGTTTTGACTACTACCCCATCCACAGGCCTGGTGACTGACTTTTTTTAATCTTCTGTCAGAACTACTGAATTTGATTTAATTATAGCTCACACTGTGGTCCACAATGTGTCTCTCAGCCATTCATTACTGCACACTAATAGCCCATTGATAATATTCTAAGTGGAAATCTTCAGCCGTAGAGAATAGAGCACCACATTCCCTTTCAGAGCTCTAAATGCCACTTCATCGTAATTCCTGGTCTGTCACAAAATCATACACAGACAAATGTAAAGAAAATTGGGTTGACTCGGTTGAGTAGTTAACACTAAATGAAGTAGTTAAAAGAAGAAGCTTTGATGAAATGTACTCAGCTAATCGTTATCTATACATTTTGAGTAGGATAAGACATCTTTTCAATATTTTCCCTGGCATTGAAGTCCTGTTACATGACCCGACACATGACCCGACACATGACCCGACACATGACCCGACACGTGACCCGAAACATGATATTTGAATTGCAGGGGATGGCTGTCAGCACTGGGAGCGCCACTGTGGGGCCATGGAGGTCCGAGCCCAGTGGGCTGCCAGGCTACTGCAGGAGTTCCAGAGGCGGGTGGAGGTGTCAGGTATACCTGGTCCACTCTCTGAGGTCTCCAACCAGGTCAGGGACTCCCCTGCCAAGAAGGTCCACGGTGAGAGTCCCAGTACAGACACAGTGCTGGGTCATTAGACTGAGTGTCCAAACACAGACATACTGCATCTTTAGTGTGAGAATCCAAAAACAGACATTCTGCTGGGTCTTAAGTGTGACACTCCAACATAGACATACTGCATCAAAGCTGTACCTAATAAAAATAACTATTGTCTATAAACTATTCATGAGGAAAGAAAGGTTGTGGGTGAACACCAGACAGGATCTCACTGTGTCGTTTGGTCTCTGTGTTGATACAGAGGGACAGCCCCCCCAAGACATAGACCAGCGCTCCCTGAAGAACTCCACAGCATCTCCCCCTCAGAGGAATCCCCTGAAGAGACTTCGCTCAAGCTGTGTGGTGGTACGAGTGGACGACCTAGATATCCATCAGGTGAGCCCGACTGCCTGCTTCCTTGTCTGCTTTAGACCCCCTCTAAACCCAGGGTTCACAAACATCCACCAGGGACATCTATTTTAAATTTTATACATTTCACGCACAGTTGATTCACACAAAAACAGCACATTACACATATTGGTAAACACGGGAGGTTTAAACTATTAATTTGGTAATTGCAAAAGTCCCAGAATGCATTTCTAGCTGCTATATGATGACTATATCACAGCAGGAGTCAGAACTATTGACCTTAAACAATCAATTTCCCACAGAGCTTTCAGCTGTGATGAAGAAAACCCCAGCAACTGCAAATAGATCTAAGCATTTCCCTCTTTTACAGCCATAGGTGAAAGTAGATAAGTGAAAGTAGATCAGGGTCAGACTACATGAAACCAAGTTCCCCTTTATATGGGCATTCCCGTTTCATGGGGTAGTTGTATGGAAAGCCATTTTAGTTAATATTAAATAAATAAATATGGCTATGAAATAAGTCCTGAAATAAATAAATGACAAAATAAATACATAAATATTTAAATATAAATATATAAATGCAGTCCAATAAAATAAATCAATTGTTTTTATTTCACAATGGTGTTTTTATTTCACAATGGTCGTTTATATATTTATATTTGAATAGTTATATATTTATTGTGTCATTTATTTATTTCAGGACTTATTTCAAAGGCATATTTATTTATTTATTTATTTAATATTGACTTAAATGGCTTTCCATACAGTCATTATGGAAAAATGTATTCCATACGTCAAGTAATTCTGGTTCCATTTCAGCCAATCAGTGTCAGACAATCCTCTCACCCTCACACAGGTGTCCACTGGGGGGCGCCACAGCAAGAAGACACAGTCTTTATTGTCTTGTAACCGCAAGAAACTCAACCTGGCTGATAACGTTCCCGCCATCCACCTGCAATTCACAGAGTATTACTTCCCTGACAACACCAGGTTGCCTGGTATGAGCTAACTATTTACATTTTCTATATACATTTTCAATGTGATTCTTCATGTAAACACGGAACAAAAGAGCATCATTTGTTACAGTTTTAGTATTTTCTGTGGAATGATTATTAGGGAGAAGGAATGTGTGTATATTGGATATTTATATTAGAAGGGTACTTCTAACCTCTACATTGTAACTTTACATAAAGGTGGGGTCTTTAAAACATTTGTGATTGTATTTTTGCTGGACAGTGCAAATTGGTAGCATTGCCCGGGGTAATGGAGAAGAAAAGTCGAAGTAACGTACCTTGCCAAGTCGCTCCCCAGCGACTCCTTGTATGCATATTGGGCTCTTTTGTGTTCAATCTTGGAATTATAGTTGTCCAATGTGTAAGCCTCCACGCATGTGCACATGCAGTGATCATCACACTGTTAGTATTCTGCCCTTATTATTATTATTATTATTATTATTATAATACTTAATATTATTATTATTTTTTGGTTCATTCTTTGGTTTAATTTCTCTGACTTGTTGTGTCTTGTATTTCTGTTGGATTTTCTGTGAGGGGGACAAAGGTGAGGATAGGGGGTTGGGGATTAGGGCATTGGGGGGATTGAGGGGAGGGCTGGGGAGATGATCAGGTTTGTTGGGGGGGGGGTGGATCGGACGGCTCAACCATGTGTGTGTGCCCTTGACCAAAACACCCACCTACTGAGGAGTGGCTGATAAGGCCGTGTCAGAGGGTTGAACTTTGGGAGGGGAGTACAATTTAAAGAAATTAAAACATTTAGAAGAAATGCAGTTGTGATTATTCCTTAAACACCTGTGTTTTAAGATTAGTGGAGGAATCTAGATTGTTACAATCTACATATAATTTCATTTCAGTTTGAGTTTAACTTGAGGCAACCATGTTTGTGTCAAAAATATATATGCATGCCTACATATAGGTACAAATTTATATTCTCTCACTGGTTTCAGTCAGACAACATTTGTTTTTAGTTTTTAAATATAATGAATACTGATGTCCCTCTCCAGTACCCAACACTAACCTGTATGCCCAGCTGAATGGCCTACAGCTGTGCCTGGACCCTCTCAGTCTGCTGTGGGTCAACCTGTTCTCCAGAGGCCTGCTCCGCACCCTGGAGCAGGTGAAGGCCTTTTACCATCTCCAGGACAGCAGCAGGGCAGAGGAGCATGTGGACATCCGGGTGGATGCAGCTCAGTTGAAGGTGAGACTGAATGAATGCAGGCCAAGCCGCCTGCAGGAGAACCAGACTGGTTGCCAACTGTGTCCCTGGTGGCAGCAGGGGGTACTACACCTCATTATCCAACTGTTTTTATGAAAATTGGTAGAAACACTGCTCTATTTGCTTTTGTATTGACATTATTAAGTTGGGTGTAAATGTTAACATTAGTGTTAAAAGATGGATTATGTAACTTTCCATTAATATTTTTAGGTGAATTTCATGTAGACAAAAACATTTTCAATTTTAAGTCTTAAACAAAAGATTTTGTAGTTTTCAAAAAGTTTCATATTGCAGGTTTAAGTTTTTCAGTACAGTAAGACTAATAAAATGTATATGTAATATGTAATAACTAGTTGACTTTTAAGGTAAAAACTAGTGTTATATTTGCCATGTTCAGACTGAAAACTAAGTGTTTCTGTGCTCCCCTGCCTGTGTACAGCTCATCATCCCCCTGGAGTCATCCATCATGGACCACCAGGATCGTCCACAGGCCCTGAGCGTCTTCATCCCACAGACTGTCCTCAGCAACACGCGTCACTCCCCACACGGCACCCAGGCTGACCTTAACACCACATACAGCAGCTTCTCTGCCTGCCACTTCTTCCAGCCCAGCCCACCCTGCACCTTCCCCAGAGACCGGAGCTCCTTTTCCCCCGTACCGTCCGCCTTCCTGCAGCACTCCCTAGAGAGGGAGCCTCTGTGTGAGAGAAGCCCCCCCCGCGCCCAGGACGTCTGGTCCCTGAGTCTCTCCCGCCTTTCCATGAGCTTCGAAGGGGCGCGCAAAAGCAATAAGGGCAGAGCGCACCCGTTTGTGGAGCCTTTGACCCTGTCGGTGTGGATGTGTTGTCCCTCTGCGTTTAAGGGCGTCTCCCTGGTCTCCTCCCCCGGCAGTTCCAAACAGGCATCACCTGAGCTGGACAACCATAGTCGGGAGATGAACGACGAGACTCCAGTAGCCTCCATCCACTTCCTGGCCCAGACCATCACCCCAGTGAAGGTCTGGCTCAACCACTACCAGTATGTGGCTCTGCTTCGTATGAAGGACACCCTGGCCAGGCTGGAGAGCGAGCTGGGCCGGGACACCCGGGACGCCAAGCAGGCCAGGGGCCAGAAGGCGGACCCGCCCACGGTGTGCCTGGCCCTGCTGATGGACTCGGTGGAGCTCGGCCTGCTGCTCCCCCCTGCCGCCACGGAGCCTGAGGAACATGCCCACAGCCGGGGCTCCGACAGCGGCAGCCTCACAGACTCCGACCTGTCCCCCGTCCACCAAGCCACGTCGCCAGGCCCCCTGGAGGACAGCGGGATCGGGAACGGTCCCGCCGCCGTCCGCGACTCACACCCCGCTGAACTGGAGCCAGACGGTGTGGTGGAGGAGGCCTGCGAGGCGGTAGAGGGAATGGAGGCTGACGTGAAGGACGCCAGTGGCCCTGTCCCGTCCCCTCCCTTCTCCCCTGAACAGCGCTCCTCCATCGTCTCCAGGGACGCCTCTAGCTTCAGCCTGGAGGGAGAGCTTTCCAGCGCCCTGACCGCAACCAAGGACGTCACCAAAGATGCCATCAGCGCCTCCCTGGACCTGACGAAAGGGGCATTCTCCATCACTAAAGATGCCTTTAGCTTCATGAGTCGAGGCTCAGGGATGAGCAAGCTGTTCTCTCCACAGGCCAAGTAGGTTTCACAGCATGCTTTCCTGCTGCTCTTCTTATGAAATATATCTGGTTCAGTTCTTTTGAATCGGTCACGTACGGCCGTGTGGCGTTGCCAGTGTGAGTGTTGGCCCACCCAGTGTTTTTGCTTGTGCAGGGAGCAGCAGCCAGAAGACGGCTCCCCACTCACCAGCCTGAGGCTACAGTCTATGAAGCAGTCTGTCTCACAGCTCTCGTTTGACACCGCCGTCCTGGATGGAAGCCTGCCCGACGACCGTCTGTCGATAGACAGCGACATGAGCGAGAACTTTGTCCTGCTTGTGGATGGTAACTCCCCACAGTGCCGTCAGTACTGTCCACAAACTTTTCAAAATAAAGGTAAAGTTAGATGTTTAAAACAAAGTCGGCCTCATTGTGTTGAAGAGCTTTGGCTCCGTGTTCTGTTTTTGTGGTTTCAGATTCAGACGTGGATTTGTTGCGATCCAACCACACCCAGGGGCCTGGAGGGGCAAGCCCGGCCCTGGGCACAGAGGATGGCTCCTCAGCTGACATCAGCAGCTCCCTGTCCCAGAGCATTGAGGACATCACCCAGGAAACAGTGGGTCTTATTTAGAGTGTCACATTACAGACACACAGTAGTGGCATGGACAGCAGTCACTTTATATGCATGGTGCTCTGCAGTCACCCTGTCAGCACGTTAGGTAGAGCTGTGGGTAACTGACGGTGCTGTGGTGGTAACTGACGGTGCTGTGGTGGTAACTGACGGCGCTGTGGTGGTAACTGACGGCGCTGTGGTGGTAACTGACGGCGCTGTGGTGGTAACTGACGGCGCTGTG
>JACXGM010002613.1:0-11101 GCA_016801145.1 Umbra pygmaea | reverse complement strand
TATGACCACTGTCCCCCTAACTTCCTTTCCGAGCTTCTGTCTGACCATTGCACCTGCTGACCCCCCCCCCACATGTTCACTACCTTTCCCTATCTGATCCATTACTGTGGCACTCTGCCAAATAAGCACCTGTGTATATACTGACTGTTATTTGCACTGCTTCCATTTGCACAGTAAATTTTCATACTTATGTCAAATTTTACATTGTAATTGCCTGCTATGTACACTAATTCGATCTACCTCTAAATCTAAGATTTCTTTGCACTAATTGTACATGTACTTACATCTGCCTCATTCAATTTCGATTGTATTTCAACTGAATTTTTTATCTTTTGTCTTTATTGTACCCTTTGTGTAATACTTGTGTATTTGTATTTATGTGTAACTCTGTCTGTACTTGCACCTTTTTTGCCTTATCTTGGCCAGGTCGCCGTTTTAAATGAGAAATTGTTCTCACCGTGCCCACCTGGTTAAATAAAGGTTAAATAAAAAAAAAAATAATAATAATAATTGACTAAGGTAATGTTAAGGTTGGTAGCTGCAGACTCCTCATTAATGCTAGCAGTTCTGCTCACATCTATGGAGGACCAAGTCTGCCAAAATAAAAAATAAATAAATGAATATATGCATCAATAAAAATATTTATACATAAAAATATACATTAAAATATACAAATATAAAATTATACATTTATTAATCAATATTATTTCCCTATTTATTTATTTCTGTGAATAGTTATTTTTGTATTCATTTATTTTATAGTCATTTATTTCCATATTTCTGTATTTATTTATTTCTGTATATATTTATTTCTTTATTTCCACATCCTTAAGCTAATGAGAGGGGGGGACTTAATCGTTCAGCCATAGCAAGCAAGCCAATAGCGGGAGATATAAACCATATAAAAGGTCCATGATAGAAACAGATTTTGAACATAAAAAACACAGCTGGGAAGGAACCAAGGTTATGAAACAGGGTTGGTTTGTACAAACAAGGATTCTTTCACCAACCCCAAAAAGAGATACAATGTCACAAACAGACAATCCTACTGTGCCGACTTGCGTTTTTTGTGCCTTCAGTGTCACCTGTTGTGCTCCGTTAACTACTGTAGCTTGCTCTCTCGCTCCGGCGATATAGTTTCTGTGTGTGTGTGGGTGTGTTCGTGTGCATGTGTTTTCACGACAATGGAACATTGCACCAAATGTTCTATTCTTTGATTAAATGGTTAGGATATACAATGAGAAGGGCGTCCGACTGCTCGGGGATTAACGGAATCGTATTTTGAAAAATTAAGTCAATGATCCCAGTTCATCCAAATTCCTACACTGCAGGGTCAATTTCTGTGTTGTTAGATGCTGCTTACTGCAATAAACTTTCAGCCAGACCCTCCACGTGAAAAAGTTAATAATTAAATAAATAATCAAAGCTAGCATTTTTACCTAGGTTAGCCAAGACTTAAATCTCTAGCAAAAGACTGTATGAAGCCTACTAACGTAGTAATCTAGGCATGTAAAGTTGATCTTTACACTCTGATACATATCAACCAATGGGAAAAAGGTGACACCATGACATACTTTGATTAACAGCCTCCTCATTAGCTTAAGGATGTGGAAATACAGAAATTAATATATATACGGAAATAAATAAATACAGAAATAAAAGAATATGGAAATAAATTAATATAAATAAAAACAGATATAAATGATCACGGAAATAAATAAATAGGAAAATAATATTGATTAATAAATGTATAATTTTGTATTTTTATATTTTTATGTATATTTTTAAGTATCAATATTTTTATTGTTGCATTTATTTATTTATTTATTTATTATTTTGGCAGACTTGGTCCTCCATACACATCAACCTTCAAGGTCTAAGGGGTTTTAGGTCTGCCTGGCACAAAGCTTACCTTTTGGCCTCTGGAAAGGTCATGCTTTGACCTACAGTGAAGTGCCTTTGGACTCAACAGACCCATGGCTACAACACAGATGAATGAAATCCAACATCCTGGTTCATTTAATATTATGTTTTATTAAATATCTATTCCAAAAAAAGAACATATGTATATTTTGTTGTTTTTTTATGAGTAATTGCATGTAAACCATGATGAATAAGGCTTTTTAATGCATATTGTCAAGCCCCCTTGGACTTGGACCTCTGTTGACGTGTCTTTTAGTACCTTTCTAAAGCCAGGCTAACTTAACAACTTACAAAAAGACAATTCTTTTTAGTTTCTAGGTTTTCTGCAGTGAAAAATCTGTTACGGTCAGGCGGCAGCAGCAGGCTTCAGACAGCTTTTTTGAACTAGCGTCGGTGGAGAATCTTCTGATTGCTTGCCTTTACGTGGTTCGTCAAGAGATCTGAAGTCACTAAGTGCCATCTGGGTAGTGTAGTTTATGTAACGTTAGGATCATTACCAATCTCTCTAACACTGACGCTTTCTCTGTCAGTGATTGAGTACCGAATACATGCGAGAGGTAGCGGTACGCAAGAAAAAGTGCAGGTACGCTTAAGAGTAAAATGTAGAAGTGCGGGTACTGCGTACTGGTGAGTACCGCCCCACTTCGACCACTGTTTCCAATCCATAAAAATGTTGCTGAAATATTTAATTCTGATGGTTTTCATGGACTCTCAATTGGCTTCTCTCTTGACTGTATGCCTCCACGTCCCCCGATTTCCTGCGAGCTTCTCCTGGATTATACAGTTATTTCTTTACTGTGTGACAGAATGTTGTGTGGTTATGACACAACAATTAGCATATTTTCACAAAAACAGCTGCTACGGGGCCATAACATGAGATACAAGGTAATGGAGCTTTTAATAAATAGTTTCTTTAGAAATAAACAGTGGACAAATACAGTCTTTAAATGCTTCAGGTGTAAATTTATTTGCTGTCATAGACTCCCATAAAATGAATGGGAGTCTATGGAATGCTAACGTGAGGTGATAGCAGAGTATTAATTTAACACTGGACTTTTTGCTTTGTAACGTTACATTTTGTCTTAATGCTGTTTTTCGTTAGCCAACCTTTTTGTTAGACACCCTCTCGTCTAAAATGGTCTCATCTGCAACCAAGATGGCTGCACCTGTAACTGCAAACTCGATGACTCAAATCAGTTTTCCACTAACCAATTGGTGACGACACACATGTGCTGTCCAGTAGTATATACAGTCAATGGCAGTTTCACAGAAGTTAATTTAAAAAAACAATATTATTATTATTTCAAAAGCGATGTGGATTGCTCAATGATTCCTTGAAGTATTAAATTATAGAATGTGAAATTTCATTCAAATACCAATTAAATGCTATTTTCTTTGACATGTGTGTAGTATTAGGTATAAATATGTTTTGTAATGACTAGGTTGTTACAGGTCTCATGGATATAAAACAGTGATGCAAGTGAACTTCCAGCAACACTGCAGGTATCACTTTTGACATTTGAGATCTATGTACATAATTCTGACCTATTTGTTGTTGTTGTTTTGTATCACTCATAGACAAGTATATAAAAATGTTTAATTTAAATACTATCCTCCATGTTGTTAATGGTTGCCTAGTATGCATGTGAGTTGAGGCACAAATCAGCATATGCAACAGTGAGCACTGAATAGATTATGTTAAATCTGGACCCCTTTCTGTGGTTGAAAATATTAACATGATTGAGCTGGCATGCATTCTTCTATGTGCCTTGTTATGCAACGATCAGGATCCAAACTCCTGGCCCAGCTGCACTGCATCAGTGACTTTGACCACTGTATATCTATACCATCAATTCAATGGATGTTTTGTTCACTATGTTGGTCACTACAGTGTCTTATTAGGATTTTTTAAATCTGACAAGTCTGTATTGTATCTCATTTCTACCACTGGTCCGACCCTCCCCTCCTGGTCTGGGGCTAAATGGAATACTATGAGCTCACAGAAGTGGTCTTCGTGCTGCTGAGCGGATATGGAGGACAACTACACTCCAGAATTACCTGGCATCCTTCCAATCCCACCTTGCCTCCTTCTTCTCCTCTCTGTCTGCTGGTAAAGCCACTTTCTATCACTCAAAATGTCAAGCATCATCCTTCAACCACAGGAAACTCTTTTCCGCCTTCACTACTTAACCCTCCACCTCCTCCCATGCCATCTTCCCTCTCTGCTGATGACTTTGTCAATCATTTTGAGAAGAAGGTTGATTAAATCCGTAATTCCTTCATGCATCCCTATGTGTCTGTTTGCTCCATCACCAAACCTGGCCACGCCTGCCCCCCCCCTCCCCCACTGCTCCGCCCTACAAAGATTAAAATAAATGTTTTACCTTTCATTTTGTTTTCTTTACCTTCATTTTAATAACTGATAATTGTGCCGGTATTAGTTTAGGCACATCAGATAATTAGTAACATTACCTGTAAAATAACAAACCACAGTATATCAGTACGCAAGTCCTTAACTCTCCTATTGACATCGTTTTTAACTAGCCTATATGTATGGCGGCCTGGAGAAGCCCTTCACGTGGTGAAATTTAGACTTTCTGAATACTGACTCTCCTGTATACAAATCTGTTGAATCACTCAGATATCTGTATCACAACAGCGCTTCACTTTTTACACATTTTGTTATGTTGAACCCTTATGGATTAAATTAATAATTTCCCTCAAAAATCTACAAACAATACCCATAATGACAATGTGAAAGCAGTGTGTTTGAAATCAAATTAATAAAAAATGAAAAAACTGTCATGAACCCTGCCCCCTGAGCCCTGATTCTTTGTTGTCTGTCTTGTTTTGTTCAGTGTTGCCTGCTCTAGGAGGAGTGGGTGGGGCCATCCATTACTCTACCTGCCAGTTAATTCACCTCACCTGTTCCCGATCACCAGTCACCCCTATTTAAGGAAAGACCTGACATCCACTCACTGCTAATCGTTAAGTCACACTAGTATGTGCTACCTGCGAATCAAGCCTCAAAATTCTTGCCTGTTACCCGTCTGCATTCTGTTTTATTGTAATTATATTGCGATGCATGATCTAAACTCGATTTCACTGTTGCATGGTCAGTCTATTAGATATTTTTAAACATTTCCTGTAGATATTGGTTGCATTTAATTAAAACTACCCGAAAAAAATATTATAATAAACTGTATAATTAAATATTTAAATAAATTGAAAAAGTGTCAAAAATAGTACATGTCATTGCGATTACCAACAGTTAACAAAACATATTAAAAATCTAAACAGAGATGATAAAATACATTTTCAGTTTCAAGACAGGTTATCTAGCTGATCCTGTAACTAGCTAACCAAATGTTTCTGTTTTCCCAAGCATTAAAATGGCCCATCACACCTTAGACCTGGACCAAACGTGCACACCTTCAGTAGCTGGCTTGTAAAATAGAAACATGTAGCAAGGTAGCTACAATAGGTGGCTTGTCTTAATCCTAAAAATCTTATTCACTCCAATAACAAATGTATGGCCTTAAAGTTAAGTTAGTAGTAACAACTGTACAAATTTGCTGGTTTGCTACAGTTGTGTGCTAGCTTACGTGTTTATCCCATACATTAGCGATTCTCTCCAGATCTATCCGATCTATCCAAAAAAACATTGAAATGAACTGTTTAGTACTCTTAGATTTTTCTGTACATTATAATTAAGTTTAGGGTGTAAACTGTACAAAACTTAAAAAATCTACATTTGAAAAGAAAACACATTTATAGCCAACAATATGTGGCCGTTAGGTTTGACAGGTTCTCGCAGACCATCACACATACTACAACAACAAACTAGAATTCCTTTTCGTTTAGGTGTGCCACCCCAAGATTTTCAGGGGCCCCATCTGGCCACCCACATGAAAGATTACATGGGGCACCCCTGCTGCCCATGTATTTACTAATTTCTGCCCCCTCACCAGATGACATCCTGCAGCTACAATGACAACTACAGACCGGTATCCCTCCTGTCTATTTTCTCCAAGACAATTGATAGTGCAGTCTCCAAACAACTCTCCAGTTATCTCAGAATGAGCTCCTCGACCCCAACCAGTCAGGCTTCAGACAGGCCACTCGACTGACACTGCTCTACTCCATGTAATAGAAACTCTTCCCAAGGCCCAAGTTGACTCTCCTATGTTCTCATACTTCCAGCCTTTGACACTATGAACCATCACATCCTGCTTCCCACCCTCTCAGATTTTGGCATCTCCGTCTCTGCACTCTCCTGGATTGCATCCTACCTGGCAGGCCGCTCCTACCAGGTGACATGGAGAGGATCTTTGTTTGCTGCATTGACACTCTCCACTGGTGTTCCCCAAGGCTCAGTTCCAAGCCCTCTCCTCTCACTACACCAAATCCCTTGGCTCTGTACTAATCTCACATGACTCTCCTATCACTGCTATGCAGATGTCACTCAACTATTTCTCTTTTTCTCCACCTCTGACACCCAGGTGAATACAAGCATCCCTGCATCTCACACAATGCCGGCAACACAAACTCCCCAGTTCTCTCTTCAGAACAATAGCGCTCATTTGAATTAACTGCAATAATCATTGTGAAGTCATTACAAAGCTAGTAAATTGTAACCAAATGCAATTGTATGGTGTGTAAAGAAACAATAAGAGCATGTGATTGCATATTGATTGAATATATTTTCCGTGTTTCATGTGAAAACACAATTGCATTTGTAAAACATTCGCTAGAAATTTGTTTTATCTAACAATAGAATAATTTTAACAACACATGAACATGAACCCACTACCTATCTATGCAATGAATTAACTATGATGATTGCAATGAATTATGAGTGCTATTATTCTGTAGAGAAAACCAAATAGCTCGTGCTCCCGGCACCACACAGTGATGCCAGGCGAACGCGACGGCCCCACCGCCAGCGATGCCTCTGCTACCTCTGTTGTCTTAAGGTGTTTTATGTTTTTTTGTATGACTCTTTTCTACAATTCTTTCATCCTGTTCACTGTTTCAAATATTACTACTGGTTTGTGGTTGTTTCACCTAGCTTCTCTTAAATGTATGCATACACTGTTAGTCATTCTCTGAATAAGAGCGTCTGCTAAATGATTAAAATGTAATACTGACCAGGGACATAGCCAGGATATCTGGGCCCCATGAAAGCACATTTACACAGGCTCTACTAATATGATACATTTACATTATTTAAATTACAGGGCCCTCTACCTCTCAGACCCTGAACTATCCTCACCTCCAGATAAGGACATCACGTTAAAGAGAAATCATGATTCAGGGCTCTTTGGGGCTTTGAACAGTCAACTGGATGCGACTTTCAATTTAGTTAGTGAATCTATAGTGATAAACCCGTCAAAAAGTAAAATGATTGTGCCAGAGTTGGTGTAGCACTCTAAGCTCCCAACTTCGGTCTTCACATGCCTCCTTGGCAGTGGGTGTTTTGAGCCCGGCTCATCTGATCAGCTGTGCCCTTTCTCTCTGTCTTCCCCTTCCAATCTCCCTAATAGTAGGTACTTTCAGATGATGCTTAGTGCTCTAATTATGATAATTTTGTTACTTAAAGGAGAATTCAGGGCGATTTCAAAACGGAGCTCTGTTGTTTGGATAACTGGAGTGCTGTCAGTAGCGAGAATAACTCAAACAATCTCTATTGCCAAAACCGTGTTATCCCCCTGCTCCAGTTTACACCCGTTACGCATTTATGGGGCAAATTTAAAAACTTGCTTTTAGCCTCTGAACATGTTGGGAATGACTAGTATATATAGCCATGTGCAGTGATTCCTTATAGTGAACACAGCAAATCTAACAAATCAACCAGTGTACATACCTGTGTTTATTTCCCGTTTTCCAGTGAAGTCCACACTAGTTGATTGTCGAAGTCGTACAATCTAATGTTCCAAAATGTATTTTTTCACAAGAAAAATGATTATAGAATGTAGGGTGATTTGAAGGCTGCTTTATTTATGTTTGAAAATAGTTCATAGCTGTCCATGTCCAACCTGCCCTTACCCAAACAGCAGCTGCTAGTTCAAGTTTTCTGCCAGATAGAGACAGCTTGGCCATGTTTACAAACCAATAGATTCTCGAACTGCTCGAGCCGAGACAATATAATGTCCGTACTGTTTTTATGCACATTGTCATGTCTCCAGACCGCAATTGCACGTTTGTAGGTGTGTCATTTAAGACGTTTTGAGCTGGGTGCCTGAGCACTTCGCTCAGAAACCAGCCCGGGCCAATGACCTACAAGTGAAGAATTCCCCCACAATACACATTTCTCCTGGGCTGTTAGCAAAGCCCCAGGTGGGATCTTTCAAATTCATCTTGTGAGCTACCTCCAGAGGTCACGTGGAATTTAAGAGAACCTTGCAAGTTTACACACTACAATTGTATCTCATCAGAAAATGTTGCTGAAATCTATTTAAATCTATAGTACTGTAAAATGTCTCTTCACCTTATCACACCCTCAAAGGGAACCCCAGGATGAACAATTAACCATGTTGGAGAATAAATGTGGCTGGAGTTCCATCAAACATCTGGGGGAGAAAAGTGGAGTAAACTGACAATACGAATAAAACGTTGAGGCTGCGGAAGGGAGAGACACAGCTGTAGATGTACAGTTGCAATCAAAATGATTCAACCCCTGTTGCAAATCAGGTTTATTGTCAAAATGTACAGAATTTCAGCTGTTTGAAATGAACAAATCAAACAAAAACAATTGAATTAGCTCATCACAACAAATTCTTCAAGTGGTTTTTCCAAATCCAACTAAAAATGCAACTCATAATGACTACACCACGCTCAAAATGATTCAACCACCTGAATCGAATACCTCACAACAGCACAAATATGCAAAACGTGTATTGTCTCAAACACACCTGATGCAACTACTCAAGGTTTTTATTAGTTGCACCAGGTGTGGTTGAACAGGAACACATGAAATACCTGAACTGGCTAGGGTATTTGTTGAGTGTCACGTTTGACGGCATTTTGGAAACATAGCTAAGACAAAAGAATGGTCCAAAGCTTTAAGAGAGGAGATCATCACCCTTCACAAACAAAACAAGGAATAGGATACAAGACGTACACCACTACTGACCCAAAAGTCAGCTCCAATATGCTCAAAATCATATGAAGCCACAGAGGTTTTGGGATTCTGTTCTTGGGAGCGATTAAACAAAACTGGAACTTTTCAGCATTATGGATTAGCAGTAGGTCTGGAGGAAGAAGAATGAAGCATATGCTGAACAGAACACCTTGACCACAGTCAAGCATGGTGGTGGCTTGTGGTGCTCTGGGGCTGCTTTGCATCCTCTGGCACAGGAAACCTGCAGCGTGTGGAAGGCAAGATGGATTCATTGAAGTATCAGGAAATCCTAGGAGAAAACGTCATGCCGTCTGTGAGGAAGCTGAAGCTTGGGTGTCATTGGACCTTCTAACAGGACATTGATTCCAAGCATATCTCATATTCCACCAAGGCTTGGTTGGAGAAGACATCCTGGAAGATTCTACAGTGGTCCTCATAGTCACCTGACTTGAACCCCGTAGAAAATCTCTGGTGGGATTTAAAGGCAGTTGCAGCACGCAAACCCAAGAATATTACTGAACTGGAGGTCATTGCTCATGAGGAATGGGCTAAGATTCCTCAGGAACGCTGCCAGAGGCTGATGTCTGGCTATGCATCTCATTTGCAGCAGGTCATAACAGCAAAAGGGTGCTCTACTAAGTACTAAAGATGCTTACCATCAAGGGGTTGAATCATTTTGAGACTGCAGAAGTCATTATCAGTTGCATTTGCATTTGAATTTGGGCAAAACTACTTTGTTGTGTTGAACTATTTCAATTGCATTTGTTCGATTTGTTCATTGCAAACAGCTGGAAGTCTGTACATTCTGACAATAACCCTAATTTGGGGGTTGAATAATTTTGATTGCGACATTAGCTGATGCGTTGAACACGCTAAGATGCCATAGAGCCTGGCTTATCTCTTCAAGTTTGGGGCGCCAACCCGCCTGGGCTCCTACGGCGTCCTCACTGACTCGCTGCTTTCTCATTTGTTACGAGTGCAGCCAAGTGAACGAAGGTGGAAACAGATGTGTAGTTGAAACATAATACATTCAATTATGAAACATGGCAGCAAACAAGTGAACAGGAAACTGGTGCAAGTGACTAGTGATGAAGGGACAGTCCTGATGGTGAGGTAGTTTAATTGGAATTTCTGGGTATGCTGAAGACAGGTGTTTGTGTCATGTGGCATGTCAGCCCCGATTTCTCTCAATGGAGGGAAAGGGGAGGTGTGATACAGAGGTTAAAAAATAAAGGTTTTAGGTTACCATAAACTGGAAAATAATGTACATTTCAGAGATATGATTATGTAATTCATAATTTAACCAAGATGCTTTTCCAGCAAATTAACCATCTTTTACACAAAGTGACAGCTGTTTTGTAGCAATGGAAGTAAAACAAGCCTTGAAAATGAAGGCTAACGAATCCTACAGGCATCCCAACTTTTGTTGATTACTTACAAAACCTTGTTGGAAGAGACTCTGTTACTACACTCTCAAAAGCATTATTTGGACAGTATTGTACCGCAGGAAATAGTATATTGCTATCCTAATAGTGAGAAAAATAACAATAGAAGACAGACCATATTAACCCTTAAAAATGCACTTTATTTTTAGATTTTTCCTTTAGAAGAATTGCAAAAAAATCCAAGATGTCAGTGAGTACAGTAGTTTCCTACACCACAAGAAGGCACTTGGAAACTGGAGGACACTGATAGAGAGAGGTCTGGCAGACCCAAAGTCACAACAGAATAAGAAGACGAGTTCCAGAGATTCAACAGTTTCTATGATAAGCAACTCAAAGAGCACCTTCAAGCATATGTTAAAACTGGTCGAAGTAACCAAGTCTCAGTTTCAACAGGTCGAGTGACAAATGGATTGTCACATCCTGCCCTAGTTGGGTAGGATGTGTCTATTATTTCTGTTATTTGTGTTACCTTTTGCCCTGTCATAGTGTTTGGTTTCTTGTTTATTGGTTTCTAGCTCCCCCCTGTGATATATTCTGTTTATTGCATTCCCTGTTGTCTCCCCTAGCCTCGCCTCTCTTATTGGTCTGGGCTATTCCGATCTCCTGGGTG
>JACXGM010002612.1:35764-46106 GCA_016801145.1 Umbra pygmaea | reverse complement strand
CGCCCTCACCGCTACAGATACGAGAAAATGTGCACGTAAACGATAAATAATGTGATAAATGTGAACATGTAAAAGGACAAACCGTAGTAGTTCGAAAACCAGCCGCTCTCACAGCCACGCTCCAATCACTCGTTCCACCCACTCCCAGCATGCACAGAGAGAGAGAGAGAGAGAGAGAGAGAGAGAGAGAGAGAGAGAGGGAGGGTGAGCCTATGTCTTCATTGCAGGAAGGAGTGGCTGATATCCACTAGACTGCGTAGCCTGTACTTGACCTGAGTGACTGGAGCTGTGACTCAATGCAGAATCTGATGGAGCCAGAGGACTGATACCAGCCAGGAAGACTGATGTTCTTTCCACCCACTTCATGTTGAGATAGACACACATTTGGAAGGTGTAGTAGAACAGTGACGATCAATGTCCTTCTCACATGGCTCTGCTTCTCTCACTGGACAGCACGTTCTAAATATACATATCCAAAGTGAATCAAAGGGAAAACATAATGCAGTGATGTAGAAACAAGGGAATGGCAAAAAGAAAGACATACACATTTCAGAGTAATTAATTCAATATCGTAAAGGTACAGTACAGCCAAATTACCAAAGGTCACAGTTTTAAAATACATAAGTTGTTGTGTTACATGCTTTTGTTTACCTTAGCTTGAAGTGGCAGGCACAGCTGAAAATGTAGCATTTGTGCAACAAATTATGTCTTCAAGTCCTGGGAATCATATTACACTTTTTCTCCTGTACTTTTATACCTACCATGCTCAGCTTCTCAATGCATTTAAAATATTATTTGCATGACTTATATACATACCTACATATACTGTATACTGTATATACATACAGTCATTTCACCTCAATACCTCATCTGTGGCTATATTCAAGACCCATTTAAAAACATATATTTAACATGCATTATGTATAATGTGACTACATGTATCTATGTGACTGTAATGTATGTCTGAGTGTCTAAATGTATTGTAATGTACAATGTAAAGTGTCCTTGAGTTATGGAAAGGCGCTGTATAAATAAAACCTCTTCTTCTTGTACATATGCAAATGTTTAGGCACCCTTGAACATTTCCATGATTTTCATATATAAATAATTGGGTGTTTGGATCAGCAATTTCATTTTGATCTATCAAACAACTGAAGGACCCAGTAATATTTCAGTAGTAAAAGTAGGTTTATTGGATGAACAGAAAATGTGAAATATGCATCAAAACAAAATATGACCGGTGCATAAATTTGGGCACCCCAACAGATATACCACATCAATATTTAGTTGAGCCTCGTTTAGCAGAAATAACAGCCTCTAGACTTTTCCTATAGCCTGTAATGAGTGTCTGGATTCTGGATGAAGGTATTTTGGACAACATCTCCATTCAGTTAGATTTGATGGTTGCCGAGCATGGACATCCCGCTTCAAATCACTCCACAGATTTTCAATGATATTCAGGTCTGGGGACTGGGATGGCCATTCCAGAACATTGTACTTGTTCCTCTGCATAAATGCCAGAGCAGTGTTTTGGGTTGTTGTCTTGTTGAAATATCCAGCCCCTGCATAACTTATTCTCAATGATGGAACCTCCATCAAATTTTACTGTGGGTAGCAAGTGTTTGTCTTAGAATGCTGTGTTATTTTGCCACCAAGCATAACGTTCCTTGTTATGACCAAATAACTCCATATTTTTTTCATCAGTCCACAGCACCTTCTTCCAAATTGGAGCTGGCTTGTCCAAGTGGGCATTTTCATACCTCAAGCAACTCTGTTTGTAGCGTGTGTGCAGAAAAGGCGTCTTCCGCATCACTGTCCCGTGCAGCTTCTTCTTGTGCGAAGTGCGCTGAATTGTTGAACGATGTACAGTAATACCATCTGCAGCAAGCCTCTCTGATATTTTACTTGGCTTGTCACTTCTGGCCTTCAAAAGAACTGTGACTGTGGTCTTTCATTTCCTCACTATGTTCCTCACAGTGGAAACTGACAGGTTAAATCTCTGCGATAGCTTTTTGTAGCCTTCCCCTAAACCATAATGTTGAACAATATTTGTTTTCAGGTCCTTTGAGAGTTGTTTTGAGGCCCCCATGTTGCCACTCTTCAGATGAGAGTCAAAGAGAACAACAACTTGCAATTGGCCACCTTAAATACCTTTTCTCATGATTGGATGCACGTGTCTATGTAGTTTAAATCTTAATGAGCTCACCAAACCAATTGTGTGTTCCAATTAATCAGTGCTAGGTAGGTACAGGTATTCAAATCAACAAAATGACAAGGGTGGCTGAATGTATGCTCCTGTCTAATTTTGTTTTGATGCATATTGCACATTTTCTGTTAATCCACTGAACCTCATTTCATTACCGAAATATTACTGTCCTTCAGTTATTTGATAGATCAAAATTAAATTGCTGATTCAAACACCCACTTATATATAAATGATAATCATGGACATTTTTAGGGGTGCCTAAACTTTTGCATATGACTGTACATACAAACATGGAAGGAACAGTGTTGTGCATTGTTTTAGCCCTATATAGATTACCTGAAGATAATGATGGACACCTGCTCACATATTACCACAGAGGACTTTGTCTCCCAAAATGTTTTTTTGTTGACACTGACTTAATTGATTAAAAGGTATCTGTTACAATTTCACATTGTTTTGTTTTTTAAAGGCCCGAGCCTTGACAGAAATGCTGGGGGAAGTATTGCATTTGGCGGCTAGCTGGGTTTCCCATAGTGCTGAATCCAAGGCCTCTTCAGACGCCAGGCTGACTGTTGAGCTAGTGGGAGAAGAGAGATAGCTCTGACCTGGCTCTGAACTCAACAATGGTGGATTATGCCTTCCTTGGATAGTTACATGATTTAATGGATATATTTTAAAGTACTAGCTAGTGTCTCGTTTCAAACTAATATGAGTGTTTAGGAAGACTTGGGAACATCAAGAGGTTTTGTCATGGACCTTGGAAAGACCTGGAAACGTCCAATGCTTACTGCATTAATTGGTAGACAGAAAGAAAGCAATAAAGTAGATAGATAGATTTATTGATTGATTGATTGATAGAGATAGAGAGATAGAGAGATGATAGATAGAAAGTATGAAAAATAAATAAACGAGAGTAAGATAGCATGAAAGAAGTGGAAAAACATAGTCAAAGCTTGAACCATTCGAAATTATTTTCAGTTAACTTTCACATGTTGGATCAATAGCTTTAGACCTCTAAGACAAATCTACATTTGCTGTAAGGAAATAAGTTCACTCATTTCACAGTGACATTGCCAGGCATTTCTTTATTTTCAGACCAGAGAATCCTTCCACTCCTTTGTAAACAATTGCTTGTTTATTCTTCTGAATAATTCAATACTGCATCTGATTATGAAGCTGTAGTCATACAGTATGTAATATACCTTAGAATTCACATTAAACCATTTTAGAATGTCAGTTGGCAAACGCTCTGGTGACAGGAAATATATTCATATGTAGATTAAGTAATGGTAATGGTCCCCTGTCTGCCCATAGCTTCTATTGATATTTTACATGTTATGTATGTATGTAATGTTCATTACAAGTTGTTAACAACACTACACCACAGGCAATGAGGTCAGTGTTCCGCATTCATTGTATTTAAATGTGTGCTGGGTGTCCAGAAAGTGATTTCTCACTGGTGATCTAATGTGGTCAACTGTGGAATGCCAGACCATTATTGACAAGTCTCGCTGAGAACACGACCTGCTTAGAGAACAAAGGCTTTTGAGTTTGACAAACACTTGGAAAGTGTTCTGAGCTAGTGTTGGAGTTAGAAGTTAATCTTTACATTTTATTGTTTTGTTCCTCAAACAAGACTGGCCTTTTAAGCTGCTTACTGCAGCCAGAGACTGAATACCTCCTACTCTACTGTACTGCACTTAGCAGACATACCTGCTGTGTGATAAACATATTTAGATGACATTCATAGTGTTACAGTAAGTCAGCACACTCACATTTATTCATGATCAAATAAATGAGTTCAAAATAAATAGGAATATATAATAAATGTACTAATATCATAGGGTTAGGGAATGGTTACTTTTCATATTACCGTAGGTCTGTCTTCGGAAGAACATAGGGTTAGAGGTAAAACTAGGATTAGGGTGGAGTGAAATGTGAACATTTTCATGTCACACATCCCGGAAACATGTCCACATCCCAGCTCAACTGCAATCCTAACCTCAACATTTACCACAAGTTTATCCATAAACCTGACCATCATACATATTACTGGCAACTTTCTAAAATAACAGTGAATGACTTTCAGCATGTTTTGAAATGCTATCTTTAGTCAGGCTTTTCAAAATACAGCACTGTTAACCTCCCATCAGAGTCACTCCACTCAGGGTCACAGGGTCCGGCTTGTCAGTTATAACTGATACTCTCTCTTCCTCCGTCCTGGCAGAAAGCGTTTGCGCTCTTTCCCTTCCTCCGTTCTCAGCCTCCTATCAGAAAGAATGATTCCTACAACTTCCTCGCATTCCTCACATAACACAGAATGAACAAAAAAAACTGAAAGACACAGAATGAAACAAAAAACAGTCCAGCTAGTTGTTTGCCTCAATCTTTCATGTTTATACTCTTCTATCACTGTCAAAAAATGGTTATGGTCAAACACAGAGCTTTAGAAGACACATTCTTACACTCAGCTACCATGTAGGCTTTGGTGCTTGGTGCTCCTTGTGAATTAGTCAGTCAGCTTTGATGATTTGTGAGGAGTTCCATTTGCATAACGTTTGTCATATGACTGTTGTTCCCAGTACTGTAACAGCTGTATGAATATTAAAATACCTTAAGACCAATTAAATTTCCATATTAATTTCTCTCTCCTACCTCCGTCTTTCCTTCCCTCTCTCTCTGTGTGTCTGTCGAGGAAACCCAAAAGGGCTGAGTCAGAGATTGCATCTCTTCCGGGGGCAGACAGGGCCATCCAGGCAGGCCAGGGAGGCCAGGCCCAAGCAGAGGGAGCCTGTCTATGGAAAGATCAATGGGCACCTCCTGGGGGAGTCACAGGGCCGTGCTGCTCCTGCCAGTCCTGCCCAAACAGCTCAGGGCCTAGCGGAGGTCATGTTTATTAGACACCACATGGAAAATGAATTAAGGGCACGCCTAACTCTTTTCCAAAACTACATTTGCAACACGAATGTAACGTACACAGCAAATTCTCCAGTGATAAATTAACACTGTCAGTGTGGACACATATAGACACTGAACAAATGTTAACTGATGACACTGGGTAGTGTAAAAACGACTGGTTTAACACTACCCAGTGTTATTAGTGTTAAGTGATTACACTGTGTGGTGTTAGACCACATTTTGTTACACTACCCAGTGTTATCACTTAACACTGGTTGTGTATATATGAGTCCACACTGACAGTATTACCTAAAAACGGGCAAATATGCTGTGTATTATTCCAACAGAGCTTGGCGATAGGTGGAACATATGCAGGAAGGGTTAAGCATAATGTTAACCAGTTTACACACATTAAATATGTTCAACCAGCTGACTATTTACTGTTGCAGAGTTAGTAACTCGTTTTCACAGATTACCAGATGTCTTCCTCCAAATGACCATCTGCTGCTGAATGTGGACAGCTAAAGGTGTTATTGCTGTGGATAGGGCATACATCTCACAAGTTAAGTTTCCAAGGAACTATATTGGAAAACATGAAATGTGTTTTGTGCAACATATCTCTAGTTCATCCCGTTTAAAAACAGCTATCAATTAAAACAGCTCTAATTACTTTGACCCAGACGTGCGTTTGCTCTGTGCCCATGCAGCTGTGCTGTTGGTCTGCCTGTTTACCTTTGCCCCAGCCGTGTCACCAAGGGACTTTCAACTCTACAGCGCTGCCCTCGGGCACTGAGTCTCCTCCTCACTGTCTAAATAAAGCAGCCAACCTTCCTCGTTCTCACTTTCTCCGCCTCTGCCAATATAGAGAACTACATTAATCACAGATGAGACTAAAACATACTCTCAGTGACAAACACATCAGAAGTATATTGCACCATTCAACAATACCTCAAACATGTTTAAGGATTTGGTTTGCATCCGTTCATGCTCCTCACAGATGGCGAGGTGTCTGCTGAAAACTCCATTAATACCTGGACTCTATTTCCATCTGATTTTTAATGATAGGACAAATTAGTGGTGGTAATTATTATTATTATTATTATTATTACAGTATGTTGGCTTATTTTTATCTTTTTTCTGCACTCCAAATATGTCATGTTCAATTTCCCTTTCAGACTTGAGGCAGCAACTTCACCGCTGCGCCACATGGAGGCCCCTTACTAATTTCACGTGGTGTTCATGGATCATGCTATAAAATTCAAAGAATGACTGGGAGGCAACAAGATCTGCAGACACCTGTCAACTCAAAATATCAGAAATTTGGAGGATATAAAAACATGTTAAAGATACTGACCTTTGAATTGGAATATATTATTTACACTGGTCTGTTGTAAACTAGAAACATGCTAGTGATAGGTAGAACAAACCAACTGTTGCTTGACATCGCAATATTTATATCTGACAACATTGATTTCTAAATGATCTATTTACTGATATGCAGTACAGTTTTGTGCATAACTACCATAAAACATACATACATCTAGTAATTTCAAAAATATTAGTCTGCCAGTGGTATAACTTACAGGCTGTCTTTACTATACTATGAACTGATTGTTTTCAATCCCAAAAACTGATTGGCTGATAACCGTGGTACCTTAAAATCATTTTCACTGCTCTAATTGCAATTGTACCCTGGTTATAATTGCAATAATGCCTCTCACATATTGTCAATATAGCATGGTTAAGCACTCAGCTATGCGTCTTGCATTATGCCAGAATGTACACCAGATATGTCAAATTTGTTGAGTTGCTGCCAAAGTCATTTATTGTCAATTGAGCAGTCCAAATGAACATAATCTAGCACATTTGGAGCATTGCATGCTATATTTCATTATCTGCTTAATGACACTCCAGACCCGTAAACAGTTTAAAATCATTGTGCCGGTCATGTTTCCGACAGGACAGTCACAGAAAACACCTTCTCAGCACATTCGGTAATTCCCAACTCGGCCACCGTAGGTTTTCCAAAAACCTGCGGTGACATCATTGGAATATTTTCAAAAATACATCTAGATTCAGGGGATGCATGTCGTTGAACTAATGGTATTTATTTGTCCCATTTAATTCTCTTATCGACTCGATTCATAGATCGACTCGCTTCAAAACTAACATTTAGTATTTTCAAAAATGTTTCAGTGACGTCACTGAAGGAAAACTTTTTGGAAAACTTAAAGTGGCCGAGTTGGAAATGTCTGAATGTGCTGAGGTGTTTTCCATGACTGTTGTGTCTGAAAAATTACCTGCACAATAATCTTGAGCTGTTTAGGAGTTTGTAGTGTTTGTTTAATTAATTAATTAGCTAACTACATCACAAGAGAGAGCTGAAAATGCTCTTCTCATCTTCTCGACAGGTTCTACAGCTTCTCATAGCGCATGTGCGACCAAGAACAAAAGGTGGCTAGAGATCCTATCAAAAACAATGCATATGGATCTGGTGGAGGTGAAGCGTAAGAACAGCTCGTAGTTGTGGTTTATTAGCCACATACCACTGATAGCCATGATATACTTGTTTAAAACACATTAAAGTCAATGAATAACATTGCATGAAGAAAAAGTCTGAATAAAATGTTGGTTTAGGAGGAAAGACTAACTTTAATACAGAATGAGACAAACACTAGACAAACACTGTCTGGAGATTAAAAACAAAACTCTTAGGTGGTTTTGACATAAAATGATTTTTAAAACAAAGTTTTAACAAATGTTTTGAGAATGTTCAATTTATTATTCCAGCATGTAATTTTGTGGATTTTTTATACCAGTTAAATGAAAAACATATTTGAAGGTAAGGTTTAATTAAGCTATAATGTCAGAGGGTGTGTGGGAAATGGCCAATATACCATTCTCTAGCTAAGGGCTGTTCCTAGCCATGATTCCTTGATATAGCCCTTACCCATAGTCTATTAGCAATATAACTCATACCCATGAGATCCCTCACTGCTATTATGAACATGGTACCAATGCAATTGGAACAGGAACAAATCATGTTTTTATATCATATACCACTGTTTTCAACCAATCAGCCAACAGGATTCAAAACAAGAGCTTATGAAGTGGATTATACTTCCCAATTGGTGCTAGCTTTTATTCAAAATCCTGAGGCAAAGGATGAGTGATAAAAACTAGTGACATTTTTCAAAACGTCCATTGAACACATAACAGAGATGAATATTACACAAATCTACTGGGGTATTTAATGTCAAAACATCAAAATGGTTATACGTCCCTTCACAGCACATGTCTAAATGGAGTTAAAACAAAAATGCCATTTAGTGCAAGCCCTGTCACATACCAATAAAACACATTGATAAGCCCTGTCACATACCAATAAAACACATTGATAACAATGACACTGAAACATTGTGTCTATGTTTCCATCAAATATTCTAAGAGTGGGGCAAAAATTCCAAATGCACATCATCAGAACAATTTATTTCAAAAAATTTAAATAAGATTATTGAAAACTTTATCAGGAATAATACAACCGACAAAAGAAACAAAAATCATAAAAATAGGAAAAAACAATATGATTCATAAACATGAGGTTTCAAAAAATAAATAACTCCAGGAGAAAAATACTACCAGGACCTCTTCGCGCTGAACAGTCCTGATGGTGAAACTGAAATGCACAGTACACAGCAATTTCACAATGACCTTCGGATTCATTCCACTGAAATGAACATTCCCCGGAGAGCTGGAGGAATTTGTCTGGCCTTAAAATGGATCCACTGAGAGTTCTGTAGAGGAGGCGCTATTTGCACCCGTACAGGAGGAGAGGGAGTCATAGACATCAGCAGGAACTGTGTAATGAATAGGAAAGTCATATTTCTGATTGCAAAGTATTAAAAATGGACTTTAGGCTTTTTCAAATCTTTTCAAAAAACAGGGACACATTTCTATTACACTTGAGTTGAGTCAAACCAAAATAAGCAGTGATTTAACATAATTGTGTTTTGAAACGTTTTACAGGGGTACATTACACTCTTTTTCATGTTACTTTAAATCATTCCATTTGCAAGTCCCACCTAAGATTATGTTCCATCAAATCTACTTTTTCATCACTATTTATTCAATGTGTAACATTTTACTCATTGACTAGTGCTGTTTTATGAGTCTACAGCAGGTTGTAAGAACAGACATTAATTATTCACAAACACATATTAGGGGCAATTTATCAAATCCACCATTGCTTGTCCATTTATTAACAGTCAGTTGTTTGGACCTCAGTTGTCATTTAGCATTTTCATAGTATTTTTGCCAAATGAAATAATGAAAATCAAATGCAAATGCATTGGTAAATGTATACAATAATATCAGTTAGGTAGTCTTTGTTGCAGAGAGGAAATATTGTAGCACTTCTCTTTTGTATTGTAACGAAACAAAGCATCTATAAAATGATTGTGTTTACCATTTGTTCAATAGGTATGTAGCTAGCGGTTGTACATGTCAATAAGTTTGCAAATATGTTTTCTCTTTTTAACCTCACCTTAGAAAAATCTACTTCTACCAATTTCTTTAAAAATAGTACCATAAATCTACCACTATTGCAGTTACATGTTAAACTGTAGGTTTTGATTCATTGTGAATGTAAGTTAAAAATAAACTTGACCAACTTAGGATGTGTCAGTCTTTGAGACCCTGTTTTAAACCATAAGCGTTTCATTTAGATACAGTAAAAGCCATCAGTGGGACACATGCAGATTGACAATCACCATTAACTACCGAAGAAAAGAGAAAGAACTAATAAATCGTCTTTAAAATGAAGATAGAATAATTGTTTTGTTTCAGTTCTACTCTATATCCATATCTTTATTAATATTCAGTCATTTTTTGAAACAATGGAAGATTAATAAATACTTTCTCTTGATTCAGGAAGGTTGTCTTGGTAACTTCTGTAGATTGATTCCAGTTTTAAAAAACGATGGTCAGAATATCCTTTGTAGGATTGGTGCAGGTGTTTTTATCAAGCACTAATATCCCATTAGTCACTTTTGTCTTGATGGGGAGAATCCATGACATTATGTACACTTTTCTTCATTTTAGAACACAAAGAATAGTTGATCCACCTCCATGGCTGAGATTGAGAAAGAGATTGAGAGAGAGAGAGAGAGAGAGAGAGAGAGAGAGAGAGAGAGAGAGAGAGAGAGAGAGAGAGAGAGAGAGAGAGAGAGAGAGAGAGAG
>JACXGM010002612.1:21650-35664 GCA_016801145.1 Umbra pygmaea | reverse complement strand
TGCATCGAAGTTGCAGGGGTGTATGAGTAGTGGGAGTGGGCTGTCGCTGTCCAACTGTTGTGAGCTGGGTGGTAGGCAATACCCCCAGAACCATAAGGCATTAAATACTTCCTCCACAGAGCAATGGGACGTCCAGAGCAAAGAGAGAGAAGAGGGGTAGTTTCATGCCCCAGGTTGACGACTCAGGCAAGGGCCATAGCACACCAAGGCTCTCCTCTGACTGAAACTGCTCCTTCGGCAGACTGATTGAGGCCCACGCTGGTGTAGAGGCCATCCTGACCTGGGTACTTGACAACAGCAGGGCCACCAGAACCGGAGACCTCCCCTGGGCCACTTAGATTAGAGGATTGGACCTGGAAAAGGATACATAAATGTTAGACACCGATTCATGAGAGATAACTGTCTATAGATGTTCTATAGTCATAGCCAGGGCTTATTTTATTTTATTTAACCTTTATTTAACCAGGTAAGTTGACTAAGAACAATTTCTTATTTACAGCAACGACCTGGAAGCAATTAGGGTAAAGTGTCTTGCCCAAGGACACAACGACATTTGGCTCAGTCGGGAATCGAACTGGCAACCTTCTGACTACAAGTCTGACTCCCTACCACTGAGCCATCTGTGCCCCAAATTATCAATTAAGGCTTATTAGTACATAGCATCAAAATATGATAAAAAACTATTTTAATTTAAAAAAGTACTAGGTGGTGATTGTTTAATGTTATTTGGAATAATAATTCAGAGAGTAAAATGTTTAACGGAAATCAGTCTGACCATTTCCCCAAAATTAATTGACAGAATATTAAACTAAATACCACAGGATGACTCATTACTGATGAATCCAATATAATCAGGACAATATTATTTGTATAATGAACAAATGGAAATTATGGTTTATTGTTAGCTCAGCCTGCTCTGTATATACTTATTTGTGATCTAATCAAAATAATAATTCCAATTTGCAATTTCTACTCATACCAAGAAAGAATAATTTAGCTGTGCAAATTTGTTATACAAGGTATTATAAGTAACAAATGATGCCCATAGAACAACCGAATAGGCTACAAATTATTCTGAAAACGGCCAGGCTATCACACACCTGCTTTAAAATTCGTTTTCAAATCGAAAATGTTATTGAAGAAATAACATGTTTAAGCTTGGTACCTGCGTATTCGGAGAGCTGTTCTTTGAGCAATCTTCTGAGTTAGAAGAAGATGTGGACGTCGGAGTCATGGGGATTGAATTGTTTCCTGTGGCAAAAATAATTAAACCGTTTTAAAGAACCAGAAAACCGTTAAACATCAATTTTACAACTAAGAGCGGGCTGTGATTGATGAGGTGTTTGCAGGTGTTAATAGTCGTTACCTACCAGAGGATCCCTTGGTTTTGTTCAAAGTTTTAGGTTTTCTTTTTCTCGTCTGAATTCCCTCTTTTTTCATGGCGAGTGGCCGAGGTACCTGCAAAAATAAGGGATTACATCAGTACACCATCGTTGGGCTCGTTTCCTGTCATGTAGGCCTAACTAAATCAAAGTACATAATAGGCTTTAAAAATATAAATCATTAAGAATACATCGAGAAAATTGAGCTCATAAAAATCTGTTTAGTAATGCTTATGAAATTCACTTTAACGCACGTGACAGTTACAAAATGGTAATGAGGGGGTCGAACAAGAAGTTAATAAAAAGGGTTAACATGTGGCATAGTGTAAATATAGTGTCTTACTCCGTGTAGTTTTGTGTAAAGCCCACATGCGTTGCACACGGGTTCTCCCTCGGCGTTTCTTCGCCACAAGGTGGTTGTGCTTGTCTGACAGTTGGCACAGGAAAGGCCGATTCGCCGGGATGATGACTGGGGAAGGCAATACAAAAACAACGATAAACACACTGTTATATAAAGATACGCCTGAGATACGATGCTATTAGATACGATGCTATTAGATACGATGCTATTAGATACGATGCTATTAGATACGATGCTATGATTATGCAACCGTGAGCTCCTGCTCTAAATGTGAGACGCAGAGACGTCTCAAGTCATGGTTTGGTATTAGTGACTAATTTAATCATTGGCTGTGATCCAAACACAGGATAATTAATCTTTGGGAATGAAGGGCAGAGATTCTCGTCTGATGGCTTTTTCTGATATGTGCACGTATTAACCTAATATTAGGATAATTCATCATCCATTTAATGTTAGGTTTTCCTAATTTTCATTCATGTAAATGTACACAAATTAAATGAATCAGTGAATCACTGGTTAATTATTGGGAATACCAACTGCGTAATGGCACTTTTGTATTTTTCCTATTGTTGCTCCTGTATGGGTGACCCTGATTTCCTTACATATACGACAAACATAATTTTATTTTGATATTAAGGCTGGCCAGTGTGTACCTAATGAAATTATATGCATTTTCATTACATTTTGTTCTAATAAAATCACCACAATATATAGGGAGCGATCATACAGCGATCTTAAGCGATAACCTAAACCTGTTTTAAATAAATAGAGAGACGGTTGAGTGGCTAAGTAATCAGGTCTTCTATTCGTGCTGCTTACCATCCGCTTCTGTGGTTTAATTAATGGCCGACTGAGTCCATTCATTTTGCTGTAAAGGCCGCAGGCGTTGCAAAGAAAGTGGCCGGTGCCATCGCGTCTCCAGAGCGGCGTAGAGATGGAGCCGCAGTTCACGCATTCCCTGCTCTCTCCCAGGTCGTCGAGAAGATCTTTAGAAAAAAGACAGGCAATAGCAAGGTCACTTATATGTCACTTCAGAGATATGTTTGGTTTCAAATGTCCCGTGATTTATTTGGATGCGAGCATCTTTCTTGTAACTTATTTTAATAATTTACATTAGCCAAAATGTTCGACAATTACTATGATAATTAATATTCATTATCATTTTCCAAATTAGCCCTTTGAATGGGATATTCGGCCTGTATTCTACATTTAATAAACAACGAGACTGCTCTGTAGTCAGCAGGCCTTTGATTCGAAAGCAAAAGTTAATTTAAGAAACTCTAAATGTTTCTTTGATAGTTCTATGGTATATATGCAGTCCAAGTATGTAATCAATTATGTATTAATTTAATTTATAGCAATAAACATTTAAAATACCATAAGCCGACAATCGTTGGGTATCAAATGTGTTCATGGATAGACTAATCTTAAATTCAAAACACAGAAAATGGCAATGATCAGGTCATAATTTATTTGATACTCTAAAATGGAATCACTCTGTTACCATTAAGGTAAGTAGTGAGTATCTAAATGGGATATTTTTTGACTATTGTAAAAATGGGACAAACTCAAACACTTCCATTAAAAAGTAAAATGTCCCATTATATTAATTGTCCCGTTTTCACAGTAATGACTATAAACAACTCTGACAAAAATTTACTGAACACATTTAAAGTGTACCGATCAGGGCAAATATCCCATCATCGTCAGGAATAATTATAATGGCAAAATATAATGGGTAAAATGTTGAACGGATCAAATCAAAAGTTATTCACAAATAGCATATTAGGCTATTATATAATCCAAAATTCGAATCGACAATTAAATCTTTCTTCAATAGAAAGCTTACCTCCGTTTGGTCCTCGAATCGTCAATGGAGCGCCTCTGCTTTGCAAAGTGTGCAACATGGTGTTATCAAATGGTCCTCCGGTCCAAGGTGAAGACAACTGGGATAGCTGCTGTCCAACATAGGGGGAGTAAGGACTGGTGTAGGATCCTGCAATGGGCCGCGAAAGGCCATATTGGTCTCGGCTGCTCACATTTAGGTTACTGTACCCGTTATCCCTAGGAGCCCCGTTGTTCATGGGCGGGCTCGGAGGATAGTGGAAACGGTTGGAGGTGTGAGGACTCCCGGTGCTGTAGGAGGGACTCTCTGGAGTTGACTGGGACCAGACTGAATGGCTGGTGACTGCATGGCTGGGCTGAGATGACCCACTGGCTTGCAAATAAGGGAGACTTGGTATCATGGGTCCCACCCTGGAGCTTGGTACATACACTGGAGAGTTGGTGTTGGAGTGCATATAGCCCCCAGAGCTTGAGTCGTAACCTGCCTGGCTCTGATGGGCCGCCGCGATGGCTAGGGTTTGATACATGTCGCTGGGGTCAACAATAAGCCCCCCCTTATGGTGCGGGTGCGCTCCACTGGAGATGATGAATTTGTTACCCTGGTCTAAATCCGTGAATAACGTGATGTCCTCTGGGGTGTGCAGGGTAGTGTTGTTGTTATGATGTCCGTGTCCGAAATGGACGTAGGAGTGTAGAGATGATCTGCCTGGCCCCTCGGTGCGCCGGTGTACCACGTCAAGATGATCTGTTGGCGGCGGTGACCTGAGCCCTTCCGAGTCGTGCGCGTGGCCGTGACTGTCCCTCCTGTCCTGACCGCCGTGTAAGTAGCTCTGTTCAGCCGGTGACCCTGGGCTGCTGGACACTTCTTGCTTGACCATGGACCAGCTGTTTTCGCCCAGGTCCATCCAGGATGACTTTCCATACACCGTATAGGGCTATAAAATCGTGAAGGTGTTGTCGTTGCTGGGAATGAGAGAACATAATCTGTAATTAATCAACTGGCAAAGAGGGTCTATCATAATTTCAATAACTGGTTTTCATGCATCATGCTATGGAAATTATACCGTATGTCTAAAAAACTTAAACAATAAACATTAGAATTAATAACATTATTATAAACCATGGTGTTACCTTTAAGTGATAGAATTGTGCAACATGTGATCCCCCATTATAACATAAAATAGACTACGCAATGAAATCCTAGCATCGCACTTGGTGTTGGTTTCATTTTAATGTTTCGCGTGATATTGAAAACATAAAAAAATACATTAGCCAACCGACAGACTAAGAAACACTGCTAACTTTAAAAATGCTATCACGATTACGGACTATTATTATCAGAATTTTTCGGGAACACCACCTAGGAGATTAATCCATTAGAAATGTAACCACAGAGAGCGTTATGACTGGATTTGAATCTATTCATGTCAAACCCCTATCCTCCCCTCTCAGATAGCCCCTTCATAATTACAAAAAAACACACGCCATTACAGATAGGAAACAAAACGCAATATGTCTTCGGAGAAAAAAAGATAACCGCTTGATAAGACATATAACAGATAAGACCCATTGGGCAGGGTAAGGGTGACAAAACAATACCCCAAATGATTTAGGTTCTTCAGGCGGCACCCAGAAGAACGAGCACCGAAACCAGATGTTTTACCAGATGTTATACAAATATTGGACATAAAAACAGAAGTCAAAAGAGCCGAGAATTGATATTCACCACATACCTAGTTCTGTGCCATCAGTTGCTCGTTGAAATATCCAGTAGGGTCGTAGCTGTTCTCTGGGAAGATAGGAATGAAAGCGTTACTGCGCTCGTGACGAGGTTTTTTAGAGAGGAGGCGCTTCTCCACGCTGCAGTTACAATCTGAGGGCGTTTTCTGATTGGATTTCAGTTGAGCAAACACATCAACTCAATGGGGGTGCTAGCCTTTGAGAGACTTGATCATGTCTAAACGACACCAACCGTAAATGCAATCAATTCGATCTTTTAGTGAACGCTATGAACATCGTAAAATAAAATCAAAATATTAAAATAGTCTAATATAAATAAAAAAATGTTCAGAGAAAATGTTTCGTCAATACATTTAATAAAAAATAATGAATTATCAATAAGTGGCCTAATTAACATTACAACCTGTATTGTAATGGATATTGCGTAAAACAACATTTTGGACACATTTTCTAACACAATTATCGTAACCCATCCGAAACAGTAATTAGGCCTAACTTATTGTACAAATTAAGACCAATATTTCTTATTCCGAATTTGTTTACACGTAAGTTATCTAACGTAGAAATAAATTGTAATGAAAAAATCATTTAAAACTAGTCCTATACAAACTGATGGTATCGAATGATTAAAACAAATATTTAAAAACAAGAAAAAAATGTAGAGTAAAAAGTAATAGCCAAAAAACCGCAGCATAGGCCTAATTAAAATCAGTAATTATTTACAATTATTCGTGACATTAAATGGTAAATAAATCCAAACCTTGGATTGTTTGTTTGGCTTGTATTGTTTGTTTGTTTGTTTATTCTCCATTGTAGCGTTATGTTGGGGCAGACCATTCACTAATTCATTTATTTAAGTTAGACGCCTCTATTCGGGATCAAATGGGTTCAGCCATAGAAGCACAAACTCTCAGCAGGTCTATGTTGTTGCCGAAGGGGTTTACTTTGAACTGGTGATGATTTTTTCACTTGGAATATACATTGTTTCAGTGAAATGATCAAAAGTGACGAGGTGTCAATTAAACCATTCATTTACTAGTCTTCACTCCTTCCAGGGGATAACAAATAGGCCTGTCGTTAGTCAACCTGGGAAGAATTTAACTGGTATTTCTTTCTATTTACATTTTGTCTGGATAACACTGGTAGGCGATACGCGTTTCAGGGTAAATTTTAGGTCACCATTTCGTTGTACAGGGAGAGAGAGAGAGAGAGAGAGAGAGAGAGAGAGAGAGAGAGAGAGAGAGAGAGAGAGAGGAAGAGAGAAGGGGTGTGGGGGGAACAAACCATTGCAAAATTATCTATACTCTGTTTGACTCCTCTTGTAGAGTGAGCTTAAACAATGGCCATTCGTCCTTTATTTTTTATTTTAAACAGTGAACAAAGTGTTCCAACTGCCAGTTAGAGAATGCATGCATTTTTATCAGATCACAGCCCATGTAGCTATTTGTCCTTCACTTGCTCTTTGCATTCCTTTCACTTTTTTGCTTAGCAAAGTGTAAACCTTACATTGTATGAACTTCATCTACAGAGGCAAGCAAAGCAACTGCAGTTATAAAATAGACATCCGAATTATGCCTGTCGATTGTTGATTAAAAGCGTCTTCGTGCGTAAAATGAATAGCAATACAGCTATAGCTATGTTCAGTTGAAGGTCTATGAAAAGGTCACTTAGAGCGGTAAAATATAAATACAAATGCAGAACAAGTGATAGGCCTAGTGGAAAACGAAATAAACACCCGTGACTGTCAAGGCTGGACACTGAGAGGCCGAGGAAAGCAGACAGTTGCCGGGAGGTACAAGAACACATAATCCTGGTTTCACTGTCTGTTCCATTTCGACTTGACGAATGAGGTGTTTTCGTTGTGATGCCATGAAGCGTGTCTCTCTGACAGTTAAGCTACCTGTGACGAATCACTACGGGGAAAATGACACGACGCCACTCAGTCTCAGCCGTTCTATCTTCACACTGTCCAGGGAGGGACAGACAGGCAGGGTCATGGGAGAAAATCGTTTGCAATCAACAATAATGCTGCTAATTTAATCCCGTCAATGTTTACGCAGTGTGTTAAAATGCAACATTTATCCGATGATCAGAATCTATTCATGTGAGGGGGTTCTTTCTGGTAGACTACCTGCAGTTTTTTACTCTACCCAAAACCAGCCTGCCAGTTAAATTCCAATTTGGAATAGCAGTACACCCTAAATAAATGTAGTTTATTTCACTACTGAAATGTAGTTTTGATATATTCTCAATTTACAACGAATAATTTGATCTCCCTTTATCACACCCTTTAAGGATTTAGTGATGGCATTTTAAACAATCGCAAAATACATAAAAATATTTATAAATAATAATAACAATACTCATTAGACTACGAAAATAATAATAATAAAAATTAAATATTACGAAATTAATTGACTTCAGTTGAACATACTACTCGTGACATGCTATAACCTACAATTGTTCAGGGATTTTTTATTTGAAAATGGCCATAACTTCATATCGCTATAATATTAGTTTTATTTTAGGCTTTAGCAAACCGGATTTACGTGTCACTGCCTTGTATGTAGTGTCTTGATATTGAGCTCCAATTTCTTGCTTTATGTAATATAGAAATGAAATGCTTCGTACTATAAACCAACGATTTTCGCATACTATAATAATCCTGAAATGTTTTAAATAATCAAAACATTGAATTGTTTTATATATACATATCCATAAACCTTCCAGGCCAAATATCCTACAATGGACAGTATGGAATGGTATATAGCCCTAGTATTTAATTTTCTTCCTTAATGGCACAATTTCCTCAGAGAAAGATAATTTGGTATTCATGAAGTAGGTATACAGCATGAACATTCAAAACTCTAAACGGTTATACTTGCATCGATTTGCTATAATAAACATATTTTATAGGTTTGTAAATGCAGATTGGATTGGTTTCATTCAGACACAACACCCTTGAATATTTTTAATAATTAATGGTATTCGTGAATGGTGTTGAAGACCTAAATGATTTCTGCTTTGTCTGAGGTATAATAATGTAAACAAAGGTGCGAGTTTATGATGAATGACAAACATTCAGCGATTTGTAAAACATGTCTAGCTTGTAGTAGGCCTGTTCAGCCATTTACTTAATAAGTCACCACGGTCTCAACAGTGTCTCAGTTAACTGATTAGATCAAGTTGAAATGTTTTTTTCGGCTTGGAAAATTAACGCAAATGATGTAGTCAGTATTATTATTAATTTTGTTTAATTGTGCTCATTGAGAACATAACAAATACACCTACTATGGTGACAGGAGGGGCATGTGCAACATTTAAAATGCCATTGAAAGTGAAATTGTGTACAGGTTATTTTTGTAAATAATTTATTTAGCAAACAGAAATCTTACCATTTTAATCTCTAGTGTTGCCGAGAACACGGTTCGATTAAAATTATTATTGCATTATATATATTGTTATTATTGTTGTTGTTTTTATTGTTCTATTACATTCATGACAATAGAAACAATAAGACAAACTTGTGTTGTATTCACTTAAGATAAATGTAACAACATTTTATCATTACCTTTTTGAGTGTCCATTTAATCTCACAAAAAGCTGATAAAAGCATACGATAAAGATAAGCATTGGAAGTAATAGGATATATCGTAATGCATTTCTCTTGAGGGAATAGACAACTTTTTCTGACGCATTATTAAAAACTAACGTGTTGTTAGTGAAATCATACCATCAAATAACATAGGCTATATCTTATTAACAGAAAATACATCAAACGGATCCATCAGACGATATTAAGTAATTATGAATATAATATAATTTCAGAACATAAATCTTCATCATTAACGGTGAAAAGTAGATGGCTTGATCCGACCCAACACTGTATAGGATATTAAATAGAATAGTGAACGTGAATCGATCAATACCTTACAGCACGTGACCTAGTTTTGGTAAAGTACAATTGCCTATCATGTTTCTCCTCTTAACTGAAGTGGGGGCACAGATAGTGGTAATAAGCCTTCTGATATCTCTGCTAAAAAATATTGTCAAGTCATGTTGCAGTCTGCTCTCATGCCTTCAAAAACTAAATACAAATGAAGAATTGTTCTCTCATGACGAAATTGTTTCACATCAGGATTTTGCCCCTCATTTGCCCCATAATCTACTATAAAACAAAGCATTCAATATAATTTCAATTGACCTATTTAATATGGAACAATTAATTAAAAGCTTAGAATCTCAATTTCTTATTCAGAAACACAGTTGCTACAGTTCATATATATATGACTCTTATTAAACTGGCCAATGTCTTAAATACATTTTTTCACATGTTTAAGTTTAAATGACCCATTTACAATAATGTCTTTCTGTCTGTTTTTCTGTACTTTCTCAAAGCTTCATGTTCAGTGGCTCAAAATGTACCAGGTTGTTTATTAATTAAAACAGAAAGCACAATTTGGCTCATAATTTAATTACCATCAAGGTTAAGATAAGCAATTGTTTTCTTAATCAATTTCAAGAACGAAATGGTAGAACTTTCAGTTTTGTAATATGGCCAGTTGGGTGCTGCGCTGCACACTGGGATATAGTGGCTGAGAGTCAGTCTGAAGACATAGATTGTATGGCATGGTAGATGATTAAATAAGGCAAGGCAGGTGTGTAAAAGCAACCTTTGTCGTTTGGACAGTGTGAACCGTCCCTCTTTCCAGGAACGCCTTCACCTGCTGCATTATGAGTGTGTCTAAGTGTGTGTGTCTGTGTATGTGTATGTGTCTGTGTGTGTGTCTGTGTGTGTGTCTGTGTGTGTGTGTGTCTGTGTGTGTCTGTGTGTGTGTCTGTGTGTGTGTCTGTGTGTCTGTGTGTGTGTCTGTGTGTGTGTCTGTGTGTGTGTGTGTGTGTGTGTGATCTAGAGTTCAGTGGAATATGGGGCACGCTCCTTTAGCAAGCCAAGCTGACTAACAACTTCCCCAGAACTACTGCAAGGCCACAGCCAATCGGCTACAACCTAGCTGGGTCATGTGACGATCCACTGTCTATATGGCCAACTACATTGTAATCTTATGGTACTGAAATAGTAAGGAGTGTTCTCTGAGCTTCACTATATTGGTGACCGGGCTAAGTTCTACCGTACGACCCAATATTAGACAATTGCTAACTATTCAAATTCAGACTCACAAGAGTAAATAATCAGACAGTAAGGGAAACACTCAATCTGTACTTCAAGCCGATGTGTCATGGCGTCACAGTGTGGTGACATTGGTGCCTTGACCTTGGTTGTGTTTCTTAATTTGAGTGTAAAAACAATAATAATGACATACAGGACAGATAGAGTCACAGACTGGAGCCACCAACTACCGAGGATAAAATGTAGACCAGATTATATTGCTCAGTATCCTTCTGTACAACCATATCTGACCACCTATTCCCATAACAGTAACTTCCAAAAGTAGATCAAGTATATCCACACACGATAATGTAATGGAGCAAGTTACAAAAACAGTTACGTTGCATTTTCTTTACTTCTCAATAGTGAATTTCTTAATTTTACACTAGTAGAAGAGGTCCCAAACATGGATCAAAACTTGGATCAAAACTTTCTGTCTTTGTGACGACTAAATAATCTTCCATAACTTTTTCTGCACAATTTTCTCAAGTCAGCCCAATTTAAATAGTCTCAACACAATATGTTTGCATGTCCTCTCATTTTAACATAGTCCTGCCTTTTGTCTCGCCTCAATAAGCAAACAAAAGGTAGATGGTAGGTCGTTACATAGCAGTAGGAGGCTGGCCATTACAGCAATAGGTAAATCTAGTCTCAGACTATGACATGGTTTGTGAGTGGTCATGTAATTTGCAAAGCCTGACATGCAGGGATTACACTGAGCATACAACACACACGTGCACTTTTGTTACATTAACCCTGCACAGTTGCAGATAGGAGTTGTGCAGTGGTTGTGAAGTAAGTTTTGTGAACAGTGACATGAATAGCAACATCGCAGGGAGCTTGGTCTAGCCGTGATCAAGCAGTTTTAGTGTCTGGGTTTCTCTCTTTCTATTCCCTACATCTCTCTACGTTAGCCCGGTCAGTGTGTGTGTATGTGTGTGGGGTGAGGGTTTTACTCTCGTCGTTGGCGTCTATGGTAGCCCAATGGTCATCCAGCCCCTCACAACCCCACGTCAGAGAGTTCCCTCTGGGATGCTTAGCCTGGAACGGGCCCCTAGATAAGCCATCCATCTATCACCCATGTGACTCAAGTGTTTAAAAAGCCATTAGACAACCGAAGCAGATAAGCATGAGGTTTATAATTCAACAGTGAGCCGACCGAAGGCACTGAGAACTTAACCTAATTGGGAGGAAAGATTAGATTGGTAGAATGGCTGACACCATTACACAATTCTACGTTGCTTTCCTCTTGTACAAACATGACATGGCAGTATTTCTTTTTAGAATACGGAAATAGTCAGATATTCACGGAGAAATTACATACTGGTGATTTTGACGAATTATCTAAGAATGACTCATGTTCAGTTTTGACAGGACGTTTATCTGAATATCTCTATACTGGGTCTGTACAATTTACACACAAGGACTCGGTTTTCAGAACTGGAACAAGGCCGTGTTATTGTTTCCACCTTCATGTGCCCGTCGCCTCCATCCTGTTGGCCAGCCAGAGCCAGAGCCAGTCTCTCCCTGTTTTGTCTTAACTGAAGGTCAGCTGCCCAGCACACACTGTGACTTTCCCTGAATCAGCTGTTTGGAGGTTCAGAGCACCAGAGAAATAGAGGAGCCTTGGCGGAGGGACGTCACCAGATAGTAGAGCGAAGGCGTGGGTGACGGACGTAGGTGAATAGGAGATGAGCAGCTGCAGCTCCAGAGCTGGTTTTAACCACGCCTCCCAGCTAGTCTCAAGGCCTGGGTATCCTTTTGTACCTGCTGAGTCGCTGGTTACTAGAGCGAGGGTGTGAGGGGGGTGAGAGGCCATCTTGGTAGATTCATGAATCACTCTCTTGTATACAGAAAACACTTGTGATGTAGCAGCATCATGCAGATCTTGAAGAGTCTCCTTGCACGTGAAATAGCTACTTGGGATAATATCTTCCACATGATGTAGAAGGGTCCTATTTCAGAAGGGACTTGACACAAATCCTGGCTATTTGTGATCTATTAAAATACCATGACACTTATATTGAGAGTAAGGCTATTAATCCCAGTGTCCTGTCTTACTAACAGTCACAGAGTAGCATCATGTCCTCCTGATTATCCACAGCTTGTGTCTCATTCATCTCCGCCACACTGTTGCAGTATTTAATGTAGGCTTTATATCATACAATTAATAATGTATGTAATTCCCTCTGGATAAATGCCTGTGATATCATGGTCTACACTGGCTGTGCAGAAATTCACACTAGTCCCTAATGCATCTTTGATTTTGTGAGTTTCTGAGTCAGTCCAGCACTGTTGGAGACATTTCACAAACACGAGTGACCAATCCAATTGTCCATTGACATAATGCAATGATATTATCCTTGTTTACCATTCTGTTGAACTGCACAGCCCCAGAATGGAGCCCTGTCCTCTTCTATAGACGGTCAGAGAAAAACCTTTCCTCACAGTGGAAAATGTATTCAAATGTGCGAACATGTTTGAGTGTGTAGAACAAACAATGTCCTGGCAGACGTGATAACATTTCACTGAAAAGACTGCAACGCTCAACCAGCTAAAGATGTCTGCCATCATGCTGGAACATTTCCCCATGTCCTTCCGTGACCTTGTGACCTCGAATTGCACATGTGCCTGAAAGGTACATACATACACACAGACAAAAAATAACACACCTGCTCATTCGCAAGCCAAGAAAAACAAAAACAAAATGAAGTACATGTCTGCAACAGTACAACTCGACTGAAGAGTTTCTGGTGCTTTACCTCTTTACTGCAGCTAGTCAGACAACAAAACCATTGACGTGCTAGCCAGGTCAGTACAGTTTATGGCGTGACAGTGTCTTTGTTTGACTGAAAACAGTCAACATATGCATTCTACATGCTCCAATTATGATTTTTATCAGATCTCCATCAAACAGACCAATCATGTTGCCTCCTTTGTGGCTACGACTCTGTCCTTAGTGTGCTGTACCAGGCAGCGCCATAGCGCCTGTAGCTCGCTCTGTTTGTCCGGAACTATTTGCTCATGGTGGGAGTATTATACCTGCAGTCTGGTTATGGGTACTGCCTAACTACACTACAGAAAGACTTGCAATGACTCCAGCTCAGCCTGAAAAACAATGTGTCACCTCCCAACCACTTCACCGTAACTAATTCGTTTTTTAATTTGCAGTCCTTCCCTATATGCTCGTATTCCTGTGACTCCGTGGTGACATATAACATGTAGTGTGTGTGACACTTTCCCTGTTTGAGTTTCTGTGTGAGTTTGTCTTCGACAGGGCATTGCCATGACCTAAAAAAACCTTATGACGCTACAAAATCAGTCCATATCAACATGATCTCCAGCACGTAAATTTGACTGTAACATTGTGAATTTTTGCCTGTACCACGTCAGCCCAACAAAAGGGGTAAAGAAATACATTTGGGATGGGAGTAGCAACTAGCTCAGGATTTTAACAGCCTGACTTCAACCTAGCCCTTAGAAGGACAAAGCCTGACTTCAACCTAGCCCTTAGAAGGA
>JACXGM010002612.1:0-21550 GCA_016801145.1 Umbra pygmaea | reverse complement strand
CAGATTAATCATCACTTGTGACAGTTAGAATGGGTTCCTAGTAGAGTGAAATGCATGGTCACATATTCGTTCCCTAGTGATGCAAACCGTCACAGTTGAATGACAAAGCAAAGAGGATAATAATTGAACAAAGCAACAATAGAGCAATTTTAACCAATAACACTGGAACAAAATGTATGCGCTTAGCAGCTGCAAAGTATTCGTATATAATATATAAACAAGGATGTTAGAGTTAGCAGCGAAGCAGCAAGATAATATAATCTCTACACAGGGATGTGTGCAAACTCAGGTATTGAGTTCAGCTATTGATTATGGCTTGTAACTGCAGATGTTTCGAGAAATCCTGAAAATAATGATTTTGTATACATATATGAGCAAACTGAAACACATATAAATAAAGAGAAGTAGCTGAATAAAAACGTTCCTTAAATTACGCTCTCATTCACTGAGCCACTAAAAGGGACACTTTTTTGACATGTCTCCTTTCCCCCCCATCCACATGGAGAACCCTTTAGCATTGTGGGATTTGTTTTGATAGACCAGGTCCAAACCCTGGATGTGCTGGCTCCACTTAAATCAGTGTTGATAGAACAAGAGGGAACAGAACACACAGCTCAGACACACAGAGCAGCAAAATACTACTGGCGCTGGGGACAATAAGTGTGTGTGTGTGTGTGTGTGTGTGTGTGTGTGTCTACAAGGCTTCAACCACGAGCTTGGAAGTTGATTACCATGTCCTGATAATGATGGGAACCAGTGGGAGTGTAGGAAAATGACCGAATTTATCTTGAATGCTATTCTGTGACATCACCGTGTAACTTACATTTAGTTGGTTAATAGTTAAGATAATGGCATATCCTTCATGTTGGACCTGAAATAATAACCCTGCTTCATTTTGAAGTTAGTATTAGACAATGACTGGCAATGATTCTTCTATGCAGTGGTTCTCAAACCTCTCCTTAGGACCCCCGGCCGTCTCACAGTTTTGTTGTAGCCCTGAACTAGCTCACCTTATTCAAGCAGGTAAGGGCTTGATGATCAGTAAACAAGTTGATTCAGGTGTGCTAGCTGATACATCTAATATATGGCATGGCTGGAAATACCCAAGACCAGCATTAAAAATACAAATTGAGGTAATAATCTATAGATATTATATATACGTTGTACATGTTTTACAAAGAGTTTATGGTAATCAAAACCAATTTACCAGTAAACTTTGAAGATCTTGAAGTAAAGATGTTTCTACAAACACATACAGCACCTGTGGCAGTTTGAGGACACCCAGTGTTATAAGCTAATAAATCATTGACCTAACCTTCTTCCACAACCTGTTGGGAGATGTTGACTAGAACAAACTCACATTTCTACTCTGGCCCTCCTCAAATCTGCATCGCCTCAGAACAATGGCCACAGATGGGACAATTGTAGGACGTTCATACCACGTGTCTGTTTGTCTTGTTACCCACTACACCAACACTGGTATGCAGACCAGTCATGCTTTCCCTGAATAAGGACACAGTGTTACATTTGGGCTACAAGCAAACATTTGGCTTATGACTTGAGGCAAATAAAACCAAACCAACCTTGGTATATTTTCTGACTTAACATTGTAGAAAGTTCACTCACTGAAGGAAGCTGGAGTCCACCTGTATGTCACATAGCATTGCCAAATCACATAGATAGACATATTATTATCATATTTATATTGTTACCCAGTGAACATTAGACTTTTACCCTGTAGGAAAGCACTAGAGTACTCAATGTCAACCATGGCTTCCTACAGTTTCTACATGCCATCTTCACACCGTGGCTTTTCACAGCGAACAGGATATGGGTCTCTGTGGAAGTCGACCGAGGATCCAGTAAGGAGGACAGAAGAGAGGGAGTCAGAGGATGGATTAGGGGCAGGAGGAAGTCAGGAGATGGGGGATGAAAGAGCAGGAGGCCAGGGTTGGCCTGGATGCGAGAAAAGACCTCTGCTCCCTCACACACCTGTGGATGGAGGATCTGGCGATGCCACACAGGTCAGGTCTTGAGAAGAAGAGGCGTCAATCAGTAACATGGTTATATGGCTGTGTTAATAGTTAACAGGGCCTCTAGACGTGCCCGTGGCCAAGCACCTGCAGACCCTTTTTACTGGCACAATCCAGGGCAAAAATAAACACAATATGCTTGTTAGGCACATTAACAATACATGTACAATCATGTTTCATTTTTACACTTTGATTGAAGAGGTGGATAATAAAAAATAAAGTGAATTATGTCCTTGAAAAATTAAATTTTAGGAGTCCTAATAATGCCTCATTATTTTGTGGTATTCACAATTTGCTACAGTCTGTGGCAGCCAGACAGACACAGTACCCTTCCAGGGTCAGAGGAACAGGAGTGTGGGCCATCTATCTATCCCTCCCACTGACGGCCTTGTGGCTCCACACAGAACGGGCCTTCATCCTTGACAGACACCTTGCTTGATCCTGAAGCAGCTCCCCCACATCTTACCACACACACAATCACACACAGACACATGCATGCACACCCACACACACACACACACACACACACACACACACACACACACACACACACACAAACACGTGCATGCATGCAGACACATGCACAGGCATGTTCGCATGTAAACAAATGCACATATTTTACACACACGTATACACCATAGACACAGGTTTACTTGATAAATACGTTCAGCACAATACTACCTCAGGTCAGGGTAAACTCATGGTGACCTACAATCTCCATCTCCTGCTGTGACACCCCTCACCCCGCTGCCAAGCCTGGTCCTCTCTATCAGGTCCCTCCACCCCCAACCAGGACCATGCAACACCTAGCTATGCAGAGGACACAATCAATTGGAGTTTAATTAAAACCTGTTCTGTATATATTAAAAACCATCCTGTAATTTTTTTCACGTTTTACTGAAGACAGACAGAATGTATTTTAAGTCCAAATGTCTTGGTATGATGAAAATTGCAACATTACAATAGCGTTAAAGCAGCGTTAAACCAATGTTGAAGCAATGTGACTGTCTCCGGTCAGCCAGGCAGCCAGTGGAGGGTGTGTGCACAGCGCAAACAGAACCTTGTACCGAGGAGGGTAGAGTTAAAGCACTCTGCACAGCCAAAACCTCCTCTAATGTCTGCTTCTTCTGCTAAATAGTTTTTTGATAACAGAATATCTAGAGATAAGTGTTTTCACTATCCTATCTGCAAAGCGGAAGCCATCTCGATAATACTCTGTAATCTTCAATCCAATACTGCTTGTAGTAGTAGTATGCAGGAATGGTTGGGACACAGAGTAAATAGGTGATTTTGGTCATATTAAAGAACTAGGTGTTATTATAGTTATTATAGTATTAAACCTTTCTCTTTATTATGTGTCAAATAGAAATAGTGGACCTCAGGTGAGGCTAACGACAGCATGAGGTGAGGCTAACAAAAACATCAGGTGAGGCTAACGTCAACATCAGGTGAGGCTAATGACAACATCCGGCGAAGCTAATAACAACATCAAATGAGGCAAATAATAACAGCAGGTGAAGCTAATAACAACATCAGGTAGGGCTAATAACATCAAGTGAGGCTAATAATAACATCTGGTAATACTAATAACAACATCAGGTGAGGCTAATAACATCATCAGGTGAGGCTAACGACAACATCAACTGAGGCTAATAACAACATCAGATGAGGCTAACGACAACATCAGGTGAGGCCAATGACAATGTCATGTGAGGCTAACGACAACATCAGGTGAGGCTAACATCAACATCAGGTGAGGTTAACGACAAAATCAGGTGAGACTAACGACAACATCAGGTGAGGCTAATAACAACTTGAAGTGAGGCAAATAATAACATCAGTTGAAGATAATAACAACATCAGGTGACACTAATAACAACATCAGGTGAGGCTAATAGTAACATCAGGTGAAGCTAATAACAACATCAGGTAGGGCTAATAGTAACATTAGGTAACACTAATAACAACATCAGGTGAGGCTAATAATAACATCAGGTGAGGCTAATAATAACATCAGGTGAGGCTAATAATAACAGCAGGTGAGGCTAATAACATCATCAAGTGAGGCTAATCACAACTTCAAGTGAAGCAAATAATAACATCAGTTAAAGCTAATAACAACATCAGGTGAGGCTAACAATAACATCAGCTGAAGCTAAGAACAACATCTGGTGAGGCCAATAACAACATCAGGTGAGGCTAACAATAACATCAGCTGAAGCTAAGAACAACATCTGGTGAGGCCAGTAACAACATCAGGTGAGGCTAATAACAACACCAGGAGAGGCTAATAAAAACATCAGGTGACGCTAATAACAACATCAAGTGAGGCTAATAATAACATCAGGTGATGTGAATAACAACATCAGGTGAAGCTAATAACAACATCAGGTGAGGCTAATAATAACATCAGATGGGACTAATAACAACCTCAGGTGAGGTTAATAATAACATCAGGTAACACTAATAACAACATCAGGTGAGGCTAATAACAACATCAGATGAGGCTAATAACACATCAGGTGAGGCTAAAACAAATTGTGTTCGCTGTCGATGGAAACAGTGAAACCACAATAATGTGTCAAATAGAAACAGTGAACCTCAGGTGAGGCTAATTACAGTATCAGGTGAGGCTAACGACAACATCAGGTGAGGCTAACGACAACATCAGGTGAGGCTAACAATAACATCAGGTGAGGCTAACAATAACATCAGGAGAGGCTAATAACAACATCAGGTGAGGCTAATAATAACAACATCAGGTGAAGCTAATGACAACATCACGTAAGACTAAAAATAACATCAGGTGAGGCTAATAACAACATCAGGTGAGGCTAATAATAACATCAGGTGAGACTAATAACAACATCATGTGAGGCTAATAACAACATCAAATGAGGCTAATAACAACATCAGATGAGGCTTATAACAACATCAGGTGAGGCTAATGACATCATCAGGTGAGACTAAAACAAATAGTCAAAAACAGATTGTGTTCATTATAGATGGAAACAGTGAAACCAAAATAATGTGTCAAATATAAACAGTGGACCTCAGGTGAGGATAACAACAGCATCAAGTGAGACAAATAACAACATCAGTTAAGACTAATAACAACATCAGGTGAGGCTACTGACAACATCAGGTGAGACTAATAACAACAGGTAAGACTAAGAACAACATGAGGTGAGGCTAATAACACCCTCATGTAGACCCTGGTTAAGACAATGTTTTAGACTCAAAGAGGTAACTAATTACAGGACCACCTGGCATAGAGCTGCATGCTAGATGCTTAGCAGGTGTAGAATAACTGTAAGGGTTTCTTGAATCTGTAAGGCTTTGCTTGGTCTAGTGGTTTCCAGATGACAACAAAATTAATTCAGTATAGCTAGCGAGGGAAATTAGTCACATTTCTTGCTATTTTGTACAAGCTAAAAATTAAGTATAGCTAGCGAGTGAAATTAGTCACATTTACCTTGTACAAGCTAAATATGTTATACCTACCAATAATGCAACACCTGCCAACAATGGTATAACCTTTTCAAATATGTATGTAATTAAAACCAGTAAAGTAATAACTTTCCAATAATGTAATTTTCTTTGCATATAATGTATTCGGGCATCAGATGGCTCAGTGGTTAAGGAGTCAGACTTGTAGTGGGAACGTTGCCGGTTTGATTCCTGACTGTGCCAAATTACATTGTGTCCATGAGCAAGGCACTTTATTCTTAAGTTGCTCCAGGGGGATGTCCTTGTACTAATTTTAAGTCATTCTGGATAAGAGCATTGGCTAAATGACTAAATGTAAATGTATAAAAAAATACATTTAATTAAAAAAATTTGGGGTCGAAGAAAAAGCCCTGAGTCTAGTGTTTACACACCAACAATATACTGTCAATGTTTCCATTTGTTTCAAACCGCATTTTTCAATTATTTTGTGTGCACAACCACACCCACGCTCCCACCAACAGACAAGCTTAACCCCAATCTGGACAAACATTAGGTTTCGACCACAGCTCCAAGAGTCCCACTGGATGATTGTATACAGTACCTATAGAAAATCATCATACCCTGTCATCATACCTTTTTCCCATTACACTCAGAAAATTTCAATAAATTAAATCTAACTTTTGTATTTATACATTATAACCATCAACATCAATGTGAAAATAACATTTGCAAAAATCCTGAACAATTACTACAATTTAATTAGTGAAACACCTGGTTTGATTAAGTGAGCAACCCCTTAGAGCAGTAGTTCTCAAACCTCTCCTGCCGGCCATCTCATTGTTTTTTTGCGTCCAGCCCTGAACTAGCTCACTTCATTCAAGCAGGTAAGGGTTTAGTTGATTTTGGTGTGCTAGCTCTGGGACACATCTAATATCTGGCATGGCTGGGTGTCCCCAAGGAGTGGTTTGAGAACCTTAGAGACACAATTATAAACGTGCATAAGTACAACCAGTCACTTCCGGGATAACACACCAATGTAATTGTTACTTTATAATAAAACCGGTTAATCCATGATGAGACCATTACTCGTAGTTTAAATTTTTTTTAATTTAACCTTTTTAATTTAACCTTTATTTAACCAGGTAAGTTGACTAAGAACAATTTCTTATTTACAGCAACGACCTGGAAGCAATTAGGGTAAAGTGTCTTGCCCAAGGACACAACGACATTTGGCTCAGTCGGGAATCGAACTAGATTCATAGTGCATGGCAACGCAAAGATACACTATGGTTGGAAAGGTGCTTTCAAAAGGGCTATGGGATGAAGATGTGGAAAGGCACAAGTTAGGAGAAGGAGATGAAAAGACTTAAAGTTCTTAAACTCTCTCTAAGTACCGTTCAGACCACCACCAACACCTTGCTTAGAACAGGCCGACAGGAGTTCTCATCTCAGAAGTTCTCCCAAATTATGTTCTCAGGAAACTATTTAGAAAACATGAATTAGTTATATGCCAACATATTTGGAGCGTTTTTACCTATCAGCTGCCCGTTTTGCTCTTAGGCTATATTCGTTATTCTATTACATGGCCCCTGCACTTTTCCTTTTCCAGATTCATGCGAGAACATTCCACACATTCCATACATTCCATAGTGTTCAAAATTATATTTCAACATTCACAGTTAAGGTTAGGGTTAAGGTTAGGCATGAGAGTACTAACGGTTAAAGAGATGGTTCAGAGTAATATAACCCGAGGGTCCTTTGCACCTTGACCTCGAGCCAAACAACCCCCCATAAGCTTTTTCCCGTTGTTATAACATTGATCAAGTTAGAGCTATCAGCCGAATGGCTTAGTGCAGGCACTAATGGAACCAAGGGTGTATCGCGTAAATAACCCCACTAATAATGCCTGGAATGGTACCAAACTTTTACAGTAGTACAAATAGGTTCTGTACTTAAAAGGAGGCATTGAAAAGTTTGTATGTACACCAGAAGTATATTTAAATAACACTTGCCTGATGGCTGCTGCTCTCGACTGCTAGGCAATACATGTTGTGCTCTGTGCGTGATCTCGCGGGATCGCGGTAGCAGCCGAGAGTAGCAGCCATCAGAAAAAAAACTGTCCACCATCCCCGAAACCCGGCCTAGCAAAATCGACGCAATATGCTATGTCATGATCTTCATATTTTATGTTATTCGGGTGTTTAATTTAGTTCCCTACGAATGTACTTTAACTTTTTATACATTTACATTTTACATATTTTGGTTTTGCGAAATAGTTCCCTCAAAATGTATTTCATGCGATTTTTATGCTCATTCCAACTGGATGGTCATGCCAGGAGGACATTGATCGTGGAAGCTACCAAGAGGCCAATGGCAACTTTGAAGGACTTACAAGTCCTTATGGCTGAGATTGGTCAGTCTGTTCATGTGACAACAATCTCACAAGCTCTACACTGTGGATGGACTTGCAGAACCGTGAACTCCAACAATTCTACAAGGAAGAATGGGCAAATATTCCCCAACATAGGTGCACAAAACTAATAATAATAATAGACATTCAGACTGATTGCTGTAAGTAAAGCAAAAGGATGCTCTATGAAATAATAAATCATGGGACTGATAACTTTTATTTTCTTTTTAGGTTTCAAAACTGTTGCCTTTTTACATTATTTGAATGTTCGCAGAATGTGTAATAAAGGTGGAACAAAAAATATCTTTGATTTCAGGTGGTCAGATAAAAAAGTAACTATTTCAAAGGGGTATGATGATTTATTTATAGGCACTGTACTTTCCACATATATAGTTCATACATACTGTACATCCATACACACATACACACACAAACATCTTTTTTTAAATTGTTTCTGCACATAATCTGTTAAGTTATAACAATATTGACTGGATAGTACATTTTTAACTTGGTTAAGAAAGAAATGGAAAATAAATACTGCAATTCTTTTTTAAATCAAGCCATCAAACAAAGCCAAGCTGCTTGAACATTTGAATGCAAATAAATGCTGATAAATAACAATTTTGATATATAGAATTTGGGAATAAGGTTGTTAGTATGGTACTTTATGGAATAAAACAGAAATGTTCATTTTACCCAATCGCATACCTTTCAATAGTAAAACCAGATAAGAATTTTTTGCAGTGGTCTCTTAATTTTTTTCCATAATATACACAGACTGTTGTATTGACATTTTAGGATTTGACTTTCAAATGTCACACTAGCATAAATATTACCCATACACTGTAGGTTTATTTATCAGATATTAGCACTAACAAGAAACACACACATAATTGTTCATTTCTATTCTTGTCGGGCCAGTAAACAACATTTATGCTTAAACTTAACCAAGCATTATTACATTATTGGCAAGTTATTACATTATTGTTTTATTACATAAAGATTTGAAAAGTAATCATTATAGCAGGTATTACAATAATGGTAGGTGTTACATTACTTCTACAAACCTGGCTAACTAAATCGACGTGCTTATCTACCTAGGTGCTGGGACATTTCCCAGCGAAGCTGCTGCATATCTACATAGATGTACACACGCCACTGAAAATGAGATGGCATTGGGTGAAGTAGACCATTCAAAAGATATCCTCACTCTTGCTGTCTACTAGGCTCTTCAGCTTTATTTAATATTTTGGGAATGTTAATTGAATTCAATGAGGGTAGTGGTGATAATAACTCTGTAATAATGCCACTATATGTTTATGTTTGCTAACCAGGCTTTTAATTTGATATTCACACTATTATTTAAATTGTTACTTTGTTGGCCTACGTTATTTTAAAGGAGATACAACATACAGTAATTGGCCCGAACTGTACAACTAATTTGACCAAAATATGTTGAGGATTCTTTCTGTTTTTACTTCTGGTCCCATTTTTAAATGTTATTAATGCGTAGCTGATAGGGTAGGAAAGACGTACATTTAATCCTGATAGGGTAGGAAAGACGTACATTTATTTTTGGAATGGGTCCAAAAAGACGGTCAAAAGTAATGCCTACTTTATTTTTACTTTAATATTCAGATGGGGAGGTGAGGGTGTTTATGAATGTAAACAGCATATACATCCAGGCCAAAATGGGATGTTTAACATTCTATTCTTGCATGTGTCCCAGACTGAATCTTTAATTGATACCAAGTGGTTGTCCAGACTCTTCCTCCAAAAAATAATCAACATCCCTTACTTCGTTGTAGATCCATAACATATTCCCAGTTCCCGTAAAAAAGAATGACAAACTATTACCAAAGTAATTATTATTACTTTCTCCAGCTTTCAATTAACCCCAATAAAAACAGTGATCTAATGCTAGGCTTTCTATGGTTGAATAAAATGCACTACAATAGACTAAAAATGAGCAACGCTTTCTTCCTCCAGCCCCCTGGCTTTACTGTACTGTCTAGGGCCTTTGTGTAAAGTACACTGTCTATCAGAGTGACCTCCTATGGAGACAGAGAGAGACAGACAGAGAGAGAGAGAGACAGATAGAGCTCTGTGGTCATTGTTCACTCTCCCACCCCAGACAGGATTCAGCCAGTCAGACATCCAGAAACCCATCCTGCCAGTCATCCAGCCCCAGTCAGCCAGGACCCTATTCTGGCCTGCTGTGTGTCCATGGCCTGGTCTGGGCCTAGGCCGGCGTCTCCGTTCTGGCTCCTCTGTGGAGACAGCCTATCAGGGGCTCACGTCATCTGTCTACTAGACCTGATGGGCAGGGCGACCTGGGAGGATAACAACCAGGCCCTATCAGTGGGGGATGCCGATGTTAAGTGGACGCTCCGCTCTCTCATACCAATCTTTGCTTCCCTGGGTCTCTCTCTCCTTTTCTCTGTGGTAAAGTTGTTTTAAAGAAAGTTTGGGTGCCAGCCAGTTATCTGGAAGAAGACTCCCTTTCTTTTCCCAGCCGACGAATAGAAATACAGTTAAACAGACTGAACATGTTTGGTATCTGGAGTTATCTAAGAGGCCAGTTCAGTTACTGAGAAAAAGGAAAGAAAGGCCCCCTAGCTCGATATTTTCGGACCCCTCAGCCCCAACCACCTTCAAAAGGACTCCAAGGGTGAGAAATTCCACCAATGGAAATGTGCAGAGCTGACGTGTGCTGCCATCCAACCCAGGTGCTGTGTTCTCATGCTATGGGACAGACTGGCCTTCAGCACTGAAAACACACAACTGTAGTGCTTTAATACCTTTTACATGTGGAGCCCAGTAAGATAATTGATATGTATAATTGACATTTTTTGGGTTGGGGATCTGATTAATATGATGCAGGCAGGCAGGCAGGCAGGCAGGCAGGCAGCAGGTGCTCCCAACTCCCCACTCCACCATGTTCTAACCTTGAAGGGAGTACACAGGAATGCTGCAGGGCCACACTATTTATCTGAGCGGAGAAATCCTGACTGCAAAGGCTTTTTTCCTCTGGGTGTGTGAGAAAGAGAGAGACGCCGAGAGGAGAAAAATCAATATTCCAGAGTCCATCATAGGACCCAGGTTGTTCGTGTGTGTCAGTTGGTCTCTGTGAAACCACACTGTGACCCCTGGAAAAAAAAAAGTTAATGTCTAACTTCTTTATCTCACTTTTACAACCACGGGTTGTACCCCGAATCAATACGCAATGCACAAATATCCCAGCACTCAGTAGTTTGGACAGAGCAAGGGCTGGGAGATGACAAGGGCCCAAGAGTTCCCTGGCCTTAGACCTCACGGCGCAGGCCAGTGATCTGCAAAGCGGACAGTTTTGATGAATAAAGTGAGAAAGTTTAACTCGTACAAAGACAGGAGGAAGGCAGACATTCCCAACAGAACCATTAGGTAGTTCTGAGTCATTATTCAAACATGTGTAGGCTGCATTTGAGTGGCATACCATTTCCAACTGAAGCGTTGTTCTGTGAAATATTGAGAAATGTAATGCTAAAGGAATGAACACTGGATTCAAGTTTGTTGAATTATTTAGTCTACTGGGACTTACATCAGTCTTGTTTTTTAATCACCACTCTTTGTCAAATAAATAACAGTGTAAGGTTATTTACTTAACAAATCCCAAAAATATGTTTTCTAATGTATTTACTTGAGTTTCCTTCAGTCCTTGAAATGCTGTGACTATTAGCTTTTGGGAAGATTTTTCACATACACAGCTCTGATTGGTTAATAAAATGGTCTTAAGCCCACTCCCTTACCTACGTGAACAGTCATTGGTCTATTTCAATCGAATCAACTTTGTAACATCAGGCTGAAATTCCAGGCATTTTCTTTTCTTCAAATAGCACTTGTAGGGCATTATCCAAATAGTCACAATTTCAGTTGTATTTCAACCTCATGGCACAGAGCCTTTAACAGTTTAAGTTTTGCTAACAGACTAGGACACAACAGTGGACGTTCAAACACCACAGTGTATGTTAAAAGTTTAACAGGATCTGATTCCAGTTTAGTGAGTGCAAATGTATTTGAAGTCTTTGACATGATGTTAATTTATCACAGGGAATACATTTTCAAGCTAAACACAATGTAAACATACAGAGCTTGGCTAGCATTACCACTTGGAAAATATATTGCTACATTGCGATGAAATTCAGTGATGCTGCAGATCCTGCTTTCAACTGTTAATAAACAACATGTGGATATTTCACATTCTGTGTGAGAAGACAGTGTGATTGGTTCACATGATTGGTTCAACTCTTGATTAGACCCAACTGCTCCATTGTTCAACATGACTTGCAATACGGTCCTAATAACCAGCCCAGAGGCTACTTGCATTTACAGTAGTAGTATTATCACAGCTATTTATCAGGCACAATATGCCCCCATTAAAATGCTTGATCAAGCAAACATTTTCATATATGTAAATATATTTATTTATTTTTATTTCTTACTTGCACACGTGCCAAAGTTCAGTTCAGTGGTCTACGATTCTGACTCTAGAGAACGCATGTTCACTGGAACCGGGTTTCCTTCCTCTCTGTTTCCCTCTACATACCTGTCTCCATAGACCCTGCTTCCTAATGTCGTGTCCGTTAAAAAACAATGCGATCATGACCCCCCCAAAAAAAATATTTAAAAAAGATAACAAAAAACAAACATCTTCTTGGTTTGTTCTTATAGTGTTTTTTTATTCCATTTTCTCTGAAATGACATGGGAATACCGATAGTTAGAGCAGGGAATTACCATGACCTCAGGTATGGAAGTATAGGGCTATACGTCTGAGCTGCACCCATCTTTGATAAAATTTTCTTTGTACTGCATTCCATTACTCAACAGATGATACCTGAAATACTGCTACATAACAACAAATAAGAAAATGTCATATATTATGTCAAATTGTGTTATACATTTTACAGCCTCTGTGTCCCTACATGTTTAAGAAGTCTCAATCTTTTTCTGCATCTAAAGCACTTGGGCTCCTTAGTTTACTGCCAAACCAAAGGTTGCACTTCCACAGCTTTATAGAATTATTAAGTAAGCAATTATGATAACCCACTGTTTTAAAGATAATACAATGATAAGGTTATGCCAAAGTCACACTGTAGTGTAGTTTGCCCTATAATGCTGCTCTAACTACATGGCAGAAAATCAATCGCATGTCCTCCTCAGAACCCAAACTGTCCTCTCCACTTTTAGATTGAGTGTTTGTTTTTATTTCTGTCAATTATGAAATGTACCCAATAGAGGCACTGTAAAAAACCTCAGTCTGCCACACATTATAATGACCCCGCTTAGTTAGTGGCATTTTATCAAAGCTCATAAACCTTGAATGACTATATATTGATAAAGACTGTTTAAAGTGTCATCTGAACGATAACATTTGCTCTGTAAATGTGGCCCTACAGGCTGCAGCTCTGGGCTCTGAGAGTGCCAATCTGGACATGCTGGTGATAAGCATGGGGTCTCGTGGGCCACACCCCTATACACATCACTAAGGCCACATAGACAACTGACATGCAATGACGTAATGTGAATTTTCCACGTCAAATTAATGTTATTTATTTTATTTGCGCAGTTGCTTGGTGGAAATCTAAAGCTCACTTTTTGTCCTCACATTTTGATACTTGAAATATAATTCAGAAAAAGGCATACATTTTCTTGTCCATCCCGAAAATACAACTTTATTCAGGTTTTTAGAAGACTTTTTAGCTCCTCGTTAAGTTATGTGATGGCAGCATCGTGTTATGGTTATGTTTACATGTACATTTGGTGAGTCTGAAAAAGGACAAAATGTTTACAGACACCCATTCTCAATCATCTGATTGACAAACCATGAGATTGAGGGGTGTTGAAACGGAAAACATATTATCGGATTTGGCCAGGTCATCTTTGAAAATGAAAATTCTTTTCTCAATTGTCTCACCTGGTTAAATAATGGTTAAATTGTTAAAACGAACATCATGCCAGACGCAGCTGAATGGTCATCTAATAAATGTTGATTGTTTCTGAATGATAAACCTACCATCATCTAAGTCAGCTCAAAACCCAGAGACCTTATCACTATGGCTGCCCATCAGTGACCGACAAAATGTACTAAACATGAAATATTTGAACAAATACAACGGATGTTGGCCTAAGAATTTTGTGATCTATTTTTAGATCTGATGTTAAGGCAGCTAATTATTCCTGCAAGGATTGCGCATACTGACACTGCGCATGTATTGCAACATTAGTCATTTCGTTGTAAAATGTATGTAATGACTGGAGGAACTCTACATTATAAATCAGTTACTAAAGCCACAATAACTTGATTACACAAGTGAGAACCCTGTTATACATTTTTTTTAAGTAAAATATGCCACGTAATAACAATAGTGGTAGTGACTAATTATTATATCTCAAAAATATTGATAATAATTAAACATTTTTAGAGTAACTGAGATTACATTATGAAATGTAAAAACCAAAAGGAAGATTTTGATTCTTCACACACTCCCTAAACCAACAATACTGGCTATCTCCCATGGACAGATATACCATATTTATTCTATATACAATTAGAATAAATATGGTATCAGTCACCACAATAGAGAGGTGTTAATGATACTGTAGTAGTGTATCATCTAAACAGACACAATGCAGTAATCCATATTGAGCTACATCCAAAGCGCATATGTACAGGCAAAAAAAGTCTTCAAACAACAAATTGGGTAACATAAGAACACCACATCAAGTCACGAGTTGTTTACTCATTTGTTACCTCTCCAAGCTGCGTTTGTGATGTGTTTTTCCACATCAGGATACTTTGCCCTGATCAATATCAATAAAGCGATCAGTGTCAGTGTGTCTATGTATGGAGGTAAATGTTGGTGGGCTTGAGGAGAAATACAATATAGATCTTTTATGACTTTACGGTGAAGGTGGGGCAGGTGCTTGTTCCAGACCGAACTCCATCCACACACACACGCACATGAGCAAGCAAACACACCTCCACTCCCAGTGTTGGGCCAACTCTGGGCCAAGAAGTGCCAGTCCAGACTGTCAGAATGCACTTTGCCCTGCACAGCCATAAAGTCCCACCATAAATACAGCTTTAGCCTACTTCTGAACTGGTTGACATGTGAGAAGACCTTCAGACAGAAAGTGATCAATGTCTCCAACACGGCACTCAGACCTAAGGCATGCACATACACTGCCAACCGCCAAAAACATAATAAAACTAAAATACATAATTCTTATCTGGAACCAAGATGTGTCAATATCACATTTAAATAGGAATGAACAAAAAAAATATTTTCAACATGGCAAGTTGGCACTGAAAATCCCCAATACGTTATACTGGACATGTGGGGAAATGTCTTTGCAATAATGGTAACAATCAGTTCATAATTTTCTGTCAGGCAGTTAAGCACCGTCTTCTGCCTGAGGGTAATGATCAACCGGACAATACACTGACTGGGCATTGGATGTACTGCCACCTTGTGGTATGTTTTCCAACTGGCAATTCCCAAATATTTGAAAGCTACACCCTTCTTTAGAAGAGAATCCAACATTTTACACTGATGTAAACTGAATATATTATTATAAAGCATTCTGATTAGAGTATTATTGGCTTGTTAAGCCTTCGCTATGGACAAACAAAGAATTGTTCAAAAGTCGATTCGAAAATGCTAACTTAAAATCAATATTAGTAGCATTACGTTCATGTTCTTATGGATTAATTTTTATGAGAGTACAGAGAATCGTTAACCCCAAAGGGGCATTTGCTCTGTACCACAGCATACATGTATCCAGCAATAATACAGACAATTCAAAAACACAAAACATAAAATAACGAATTCATACAACCACAGCAAATTGTTTGACCTAGTACACAATGTTACTGCAGCTTATTTTTTAATAAATTGATCACCATTTGAACAAAAGTGGTTTTTGACCTGTTTATTTTAAATTTCAGAACCACATCTTGGCTCGGAAAGAAGCATAGCAAAGGTTCTATACATTTTTCAGGTCTATTTAAGGACTGGGTAGAAGACTAAACACCATTATTTGAGAAAATTAGGTTAATATCTGTATTATTATCATTCATTATGTAAACAACACAACAATACACATGCTAACTATTAAAACTTTATTTTGGTGATCAGTCTATTGATTAATCATTAATCAATGAATAATTAAAAATCCATTGTTTTCTGTTAATCTTCATAAAAAAAATTTAAAATGGTGATGGACACATCAAACCTGATGAATAACATTCTACTAGTAGCTAACTTGTTATTTTGGCAGTGTGCTTAGGGTCGTTGTCCTGTTAAAAGATGAATCTTTATCTCAGTCTGAGGTCCAGAGCGCTCTGGAGCAGGTTTTCAACAAGGATGTCTTTGTACATTGCTGCATTCATCGTTCCTTCGATCCTGACTAGTCTCCCAGTTCCTGTCATTGAAAAACATGCCCACAGCATGATGCTGCCAGGTGATGAGGTCTGTCAGAGTAACCAACGGGCTCTTGGTTACCTCCCTGACTAAGACGCTCTTCCCCTGATAGCTCAGTTTGTCCGGGCAGCCAGTTCTAGGAAGAGTCCTGGTGATTTGAATCTTCTTCCATTCATGGATAATAGAGGCCACTGTGCTCATTGGGACCTTCAATTCTGCAGTGTTTTTTCTGTACCCTTCCCCAAGTCTGTGCCTCATCCTGTCTCGGAAGTCTACAGACAATTCCTTGGACTTCATGGCTTGGTTTGTGCTCTGACATGCACTTCTTCTTCTTCTTCTTCTGTGATATCTGGCAGATCGCAACAGACTTAATGGTGCATATACTGCCACCTACTGTACCGGAGTGTGAGGCCGGTCACGGCCCACCCAATTCAGCTCCACCCAACACACCCCACCACCCTAGTAAATTAATACACAGCCCACCCCCCACCCACCCCCCACATCCTACCCTCCCCCTTCCCCTTACCTTTCATCAACTTGTGAACCATCTCCCCCGTGACGTCAATAACACCCATAAACTCCCTAGCAGCACCCACCACAACATCTATCCTAGCATTCCTTCCCTTAACCTGACTACACACATTCACCACACTACACAGAAATGCCAAAAACTCAACCCTGCACACCACCAAAGACTCCTTACTAACCACACACTCATGCCTACACGTCTCAGTCAATACCACGTTCCGACTCCCCGAACCTTCCTCAAACCCTGGGCCTACATCCCGCTCCTTCTCCACCTGTACACCTACCCCAAGTCCCCCCACTCATCGCACTGCTTCAGCATACGTGACCTTATCTACCACCTCAACCCGCTGTGCCTCCGCTGCCCTCTTCTGAACCACGCACCCCCCAAACGCAGCACTGTGCTCCCCACCACAATTACAACACCTCATCTTTTTTTTTTTAATTTAACCTTTATTTAAACAGGTAAGTTGACTAAGAACAATTTCTTATTTACAGCAACAACCTGGGAGCAATTAGGGTAAAGTGTCTTGCCCAAGGACACAACAACCTTTGGCTCAGTCGGGAATCAAACTGGCAACCTTCTGACTACAAGTCTGACTCCCTACCCACTGAGCCATCTTGTCCCCTACCCCACACTTACCATACTCATGCGCACCCCCACACCTACCAAACCTACCCTGCCCTCTGCACACAGCAGCCACATGCCCCATTCGCTGACAATTAAAACACCTTAGTGGCGGCGACACATATTCCCTCACATAAAAACTAAGACACCCTAAGTGCACCCTACTTGGCAACGGCCCACCAAACTCCAACAGCACTGTGGGACTCACCTTCTCTAAACCCAACGCCCAACTGCCCATCCGTCTCGCTTCCAGCACAACCCCTCCTGACACCACCTCTTTTAACTCCACCATAGACATCTCCTCCGGAACACCCGTGATCACCCCTCTTACCTTCGCTGCACTCCCAGGCACCATACACTTCATCTGACCCCCATTCAACATCTCCAACTTCAACAGCTTATCCCTCTGCGCCACACCATTCACCACAATAAGCACCCTACCACCACTCAAACACCTAGCATCCGTCACCCTCCCTACTAGATCCCTAATTGCCGCAGTGAGTGACACCGGGTGCATCACCTTACCCGTCGAGGCCAAAAACACCACAATCACCTAGAACACCTGCTCCCCACCACTTAGTGCCGGTCCTTCACCCTCTCCCGAGCTACTCTCACCAACCTCTTTCTTCCGTGCACGCTTCTTTTTCCTTCACCCATAACGTGATTCCTCAAACCCTCCCGCCACACCAACACCACCACCACTCCCATCCAAACTCCCCTCCACGCCGACCTCATTCCCTGTACAGCTGTCGCGATCTGCCACCACTATGCCAGACAGATTACCCACTCTCAGCATCTCCCTCGCAAAGATCTTATCGTACTCAATCACTTCCCTCCTCTCCTGCTCCAACTCAGCGGCAGTGGACCCCCAACCGGACGCCATGCCTCGTGTCTACTTCCCTAAACAACGTTGTTGGCTAACTTCAGATTGACAGACCTGCTACTCTCCTTGTCGAACCGCCTGACATGCACTGTTAACTGTGGGACCTTATATAGACAGGTGTGTGCCTTTCCAAATCATGTCCAATCAACTGAATTTACCACAGATGGACTCCAATCAGATTGTGGAAACATCTCAAGGATGATCAGTGGAAACAGGATGCACCTGAGCTCAGTTTTGAGTGTCATGGCAAAGGCTGTGAATGCTTATGTACATGTGCTTTATTCATTTATTATTTTTAATAAATTTGCTAAGATTTCAACACACTTCTTTCACATTGTCATTATGGGGTATTGTTTGTGGAATTTTGAGGGAAATATTGAATTTAATCCATTTCAAAACAAGGGTGTAACATAAAAAAATGTGAAGTACTTTCCAGGTGCACTGTATATTCAAGTATATATCCAAGACATTAACAATGTTGCAAATGACTATCACTGTTGGAAATGACTGATTTATAATTAAGCCAAATTGTCAGCAGCCATTAACTCAGTATCCTCATGATGAAACGTTTGGCTCATCCATATTTAATCATGTTTTGCTCATCATTTCACATCAATTTTATGACCGCTTGGTGAATAAAGCTATCCATTTCTATCAAGACAAATGTTCTTGGTTTTCTAAAACTTTTGATCTGTAATGAATGTGCGTCACAACCAATAACAGTCTATAGCTATGGTATATATATGGTATATTGGGCTTGCAGTGGATAGAGGAAGTATTTATGCCCTTGTTACTTCAGACTATATATTGAATCAAGAAGTGATTAAACTGATTAGAAATTCTATTTTGTAACATTAATAAACATGTCTATTGTGAAGACTCACTATGTTAGAAACTTCTTCTTAGGTAAATTATATTATTATGCATATTTTCCTTATTATTATTTAGACAATTCTTCAGGCTCTCTCCAGATGTTGGAGACTACAGCTACTAGCCAGCAATTTTCTAGCATTGCCGTAGATTTAAGTGAAAACTATACAGTAAGTTTCCTACTCAGAAAGGATCACAGTGTTATTAGTAAGCATATCCTGTGTAGATTAGTCTTGTCTTGTTGGTTATTGTTCTGCTAAAAAGTGAATTCCTCTCCATGTCTTATGTAAAGCAGAGTTTCCTCTAGGATGTAACCTGGGTTTATCGGCATTTGATTTTATAGGAAAGACCATCCCTTCGTTGCAAATGTCAAGCATACCCACACCCTGATGCAGCCACCACCATGCATGAAAATAAGGAGGTAGTTACACATTAATGTGATGATTTGGATATGAATCAAGCCAAAGACTTGCATTAACAGGACATGAGGAAGCAGAAGCCAAGGAGACAGGTAGGGTGAGACAGAGAGGAAGGGCACAGACAGTCGTGTGAGTCAGGGCTTGAACCCCGTTGCCAGGGGCATGTGTACAGTCGTGGTCAAAAGTTAAGAATGGCGCAATTATTGGTCTTCACCACATTTGCTGCTTCCGTTTTCTGAGCTCTTTTTGTCAGTAGTTACTATGGCATACTGAAGTATTACTGTAATTATTAGTAGTAATTACAGGCATTGCATAAGTATCAAAGGCTTTTATTGACAATTACATTAAGTTAATGCAAAGAGTCAATATTTGCAGTGTTGACCCTTCTTTTTCAAGACCTCTGCCCGTCAATTAACTTCTGGGCCACATCCTAACTGATGGCAGCCCATTCTTACATGATCAATGCTTGGAGTTTGTCAGAATTTGTGGGTTTTTGTTTGTCCACCCGCCTCTTTAGGATAAACCACAGGTTCTCAATGGTCTGCAGAGTTCCTGGCCATGGACCGAATATTTCGATGTTTTGTTCCCTGAGCCACTTAGTTATCACTTTTGCTTTATGGCAAAAAGCTCTAACATGAGGGAAAAGACAATTGGAAAGGGGATTCATCAGAGAAAATGACTTTACCCCAGTCCTCAGCAGTCCAATCCCTGTACCTTTTGCAGTCTGTCCCTGATGTTTTTCCTGAAGAGAAGTGGCTTCTTTCCTGAATTTCCTGACACCAGGCCTTCCTCCATAATTCTTGACCTCTCTGTGTGTGCAGATGGACTCACACCTGCCTGCTGCCATTCCTGAGCAAGCTCTGCACTGGTGGTGCCCTGATCCCGCAGCTGAATCAAATTTAATAGACGGTCCTGGCGCATGCTGGAATTCCTTGGGCGCCCTGATGCTTTCTTCGCAACAACTGAACATCTCTCCTTGAAGTTGATTTAGTTGCAATTTTACTACCAGCAATATTTTTGCCTGTGAAGCCCTTGTTGTGTAATGATGATGGCACGTGTTTCCTTGCAGCTAATCATGGTTGAGAGAGAAAGAACAATGATTTCAAGCACCACCCTCCTTTTAAAGCTTCCAGACTGTTATTCTAACTCAATCAGCATGACAGAGTGATCTCCAGTCTTGTCCTCATCAACACTCTAACCTGTGTTAACGAGACAATCACTGACATGATGGCAGCTGGTCATTTTGTGGCAGGGCTGAAATGCAGTGGAAATGTTTTTTCTGGAATTAAGTTCATTTTCATGGGGCGGCAGTGGCTCAGTGGGTAAAGCAGGTTGTCTAGCAACAGGAAGGTTGGGGGTTTGATCCCCGGGTCGTCCTGACCAAGTGTCGAGTTGCCCATGAGCGAGACACCTAACCCCAGCTGCTCCCGACGAGCTGGCTGGTGCCTTGCATAGCTGACACCGCCATCGGTGTATAAATGTATGAATGAATGGGTGGATGCGAGGCAGTGTAAAGCGCTTTGGTTGGCCATTGTTGGTCAGAGAAATGCGCTATATAAATGCAGTCCAATTTACCATTGTTTTCATGGCAAAGAGGGACTTTGTAATTCATCTATTCAATCTTCATGACATTCTGGAGTATATGCAAATTGCCGTCATCAACACAGAGGTATGGAATCAGATTTGTGCCAATAATATCAAACAAAACTTTTTGAATATCAAACAAAAATCACTAACTCAATCAAAAAAATAATAAACTCAAAAGCAAAATGTAAAACTTGCAAACAAAACATTTTTGTAGTTGTAAACTATTGGTCTTTTATTTGTTTGATAACTTGTAATTTTGTTTACAGTTCCTACTAATTCTTT